>MU693692.1:5105-65769 GCA_026770625.1 Nicotiana glauca
ACCTATAGGTTTACCCGAAAATAAGAGTTACAACATCTTTGATTCGTTTAACTTCTAATACTTGTTAATCACCCTTATGCACCCTTGTATCATTTAAGATCAATATGATTAACTTCTTATCATCTCAAGGATAATTCCTTATTGGATTTGTGTTAACTAACATATGGCATGAACTAACGCGTGTGGATATGGGTTGTAACAAACTTAATCACATTGCCTCTTTCTGAAACATATACCCTCGTAAAATCACCTCAATTAGCATTACCGTTTCCTTAATCATCTGAAGATCATTTCTCAAATCATCTGAAACTCATTTCTCTAATTATTTGAAACTGCCCGTGCTGCCTAATAATTTATGACCTTCCATTCAAGCCTGAACTATGACCTTATACATGCCAATCACAATCTTACACAACATATCGCATGTGCCTCACCATCCCAGGATAACACGAGAACTTCATATCCTTTCCTAGCCACAAACATCTACTTATTCAACTAGTCAGGAACTTTCCATAGGTCCCATCTAGAAGAAAATCACTATACATCCCATGCTCCGCATGCCCATAGAAAATATGCATCCCCCAATCCGCGGTAAAAACTATCAAGGACTCTCCGAGTTCCCTTTGCACAAATCAGACCTGCAAGGACTGAATCCTTCTAACTCGACCAAGTTAAGCAAGCCCTCAATACCTAAGAGCATTGCTTTAAGATACCTGTAAGAACTCATTACCTAGTACACACACAAGGAACCAATCATATCCTTACCCTACCGGTCCGGTCTACTATCAAGCTACCCTACCTATCTAAATTTCCTTCTGATTCATCTTCAACTTGATATTCTCTCTCGCTATAGCACCACAATTCCTCAACCCAGGCTTACCACACGAGACCCAAGCATAAAACCACACTGTCTAAGACCCATAAGCCGCTGAATACTCTCTTAAATTTTCCCAAAAGCACCACATTCTAAAATACTTTACTCTCAAGAAATTCCTGCAAATCTAAATCCGTTACCTTTACATTCCTGATACTGATACATAGAATCCTATAATTAACGTAGAAATACCACAAGTCTTGACCTCTTCCAATGAAAACTCAATTTCTAACCACATATACAAGTTTAAGGTACCAAATTGTTATATGTAGTATCTTGAACACAGTAGAACCATTATCGAGAGTCATTCACTCTATTCCAACTGCAATTAGCCTGATCAAATGAACAGACCACCCATGCCTCATTAGCACTCTAACACCGCGAAAGGTGACATCATTCCATTACAACTAAACAACTTCCTGCTCTATGCACCGAGCATCTTTTACCAACAATAACTCAAGGCATTCTGAGATTCTCTGACACCTATGAAGTATGACATGACCTTTGTCAAAATTTTCCTTTACTCGAGACATCCTCGGTCTCAATCTCCGTAAGCCATAACTGATTCACCAGTACGCCTCAAACTGAAACCAACATAGCACATAACCGTGCAATCAACTAAGAAATAACAGACTCCCCCACTTGGTTTAAAGCCATAGATCAAAACACACTCAATAACTCGTAACGCTTATACTCTATTGATGCCATAATACCATAGTGAGATTAAAATCAAATCCTTGGTAGGCTTGTAAAGCACAGACCATCTGGTACTTTAAATCTTCTGCAAACCTCGCATTCACTCTCACAACAGTTGAACCCCACTCTCTTAAGCAACCCAAGTTTAAATTGCAACACATATATTACACTCGCAAGTGAGATATTCTAACAGAAAACGTAAGGATCACACAACTTCAGAACACTCCGCAGGAGATAATCCACCTGCTTTGCCTTCAACTAACATTTCTGTATGCCTTCCACCGTCACAAACATTACACAGTCACTTAGTCTTTTTGGGTTTGAACTCATACCGCAGCATGAAATTTACTTCACTCCCAACTAGGAAACATGAAAAGATTCTTCACGCTCATAACTTGAGGCTCTACCCCCAATCGAGATGAAAATCAAGTACCCTTCTCGTCGTTTCCAAATCATATGAATACACCTCGCAGTCAAAACATACTCATCACATAGCCATGCAGCCATCACTCTTACTAATATATAGGGTCAATACCGAACATATAAGTTCAAAGACACTTGCTCACACAATTAGCACCTCGGTGGTCAAGCCTTAGGCAAAGATCCGGCCTCAAGTCCTCCAGACTGGCCCAACATCAAATTCACAGAGATTACATCTCGCCCCTTGATCAGGGAAATCATAAGCCATCGATGCACATCTGATACTGAGCGCTCATGCGCGCACACGAATGCGTGGAAAGAATTAAAAGCGTTACATTTCAAGCTGAATCCAAGGACGCACGATAAGAATTCAAGAATGTTAAGTTTTCCTAAAGGTTCTGCAACCTCTCGAGGATCAGACGTCTCCGTACTGATCCATGAGACTCTACTAAACCTGCTCATGACTCGTGAGACCTATGTAATCTAGGCTTTAATACCAACTTGTCACGACCCTAAAACCATACCCGGTCTTGATGGCACCTCTCGTGAAGACAAGTCCAACCAACACATCTCCAATTCAAAGTCAAACAACTAAAGAGCAATAAAGTAGGCTAACATGATTTAATAATTTCTCAACAGCAGATAACACCATAACAATACGGAAGTACAACCCAAACACAGCCGAAACCGGGGGTGTCACAAGGCATAAGCATCTATTAGAGTATAAATACAACTACAAGGTCTGAAATATACAAACATGACTGATGAATGAAAAGGGAGAAAAGCGGTACTATGAATGCTGACAGCCACCTCGTTATACTCCGATAACCCTACCTCAAATCAGTCAAAAACCCGTTACCGGGTGTATGAATAGCTGCATCTGCACAAAAGGTGTAGGGGGGTAAAGTGAGTACTCCAACTCTGTGAGTAATAAAGGTAAATAACAACTGAGTAGCAAAACATTACGTTAAGCAAATCAACATGCTGTATAGAAATAGTGTAAAACCTTCTGAGAAAAAAAAATAATGAAGCTGTGAAATTTTTAGAAACATCTTAGCTCAGTTCAAACCTCTTTCGAAAATGAATTTTTCAATAGTTATGCAAATGAATGCAAAACCATTAGTGCCGATAAGCACAGAAAATCTGCCCCTCGGGCACAAATACCACAGTATAACAAGTAAAATGACAAGTAAATGTGAAAGATGAACACATAAAGGTTCACCTCTCGGGCACAAATCAGAACAGTACCAGCCCCTTGGGCTCACTCTCAGAACAATATCATCCCCTCGGGCTCACTTTCGAAATAATATCAGCCCTCGGGCTCACTCTCAGAACACAATGGGTACCCGCGATTACTGGGGGTGTAAAGACTTCGGAGGGGCCCCTTACGGCCCAAGCGCAATATCAAGTCATCTCATGGTATCATCTCTCGGCTATCGGCCTCACATCACTCAAGCCACCTCGTGGTGTATATATGTATCTCAGGCCCTCGGCCTCATATCACTCAGTGTATTCTCATATCTATCCCTCTACCGCACTCAGTCCAAAAATCACCACAAGCCCCTCGGGCATTAGTAAAACAGTAGATCTCAGCCCAAAACATCATTTAAAAATATCATTTAAGTCTCAAAACTGAGTAAAAGTGACTGAGTTGTAAAATAGTGGAAAACAACAGGATTGAGTTCAAGTAATAAGTCAAACAGTGAGAAAATAGTGATATAAATCCCCGAAGGATTGAAATAGTTGGAACGAAGCCCAAATATGACAATCAGCCCAAGTCATGATGTTAACAAACAAGTTTTAGTCAAATACACGGTAAAATCATCAATCGGGATGGACCAAGTCATAATTCCCAATGGTAAACGACCCCACGCTCATCATTGAGCGTGTGCCTCACCTCAATATAGAACTACGATGTGCAAATTCGGGGTTTTAAACCCTCAGAGTATCATTTACAATCATTACTCACCTCAATCCGAGCAAAATCCTACTCTGAAATGTCATTGCCCCTTGAATCGGCCTCCAATCGACCCGAATCTAGTAATACTTAATTCAATTCAGTCAATACCAATTATAGGAATTAATTTCATATGAAAATACATATTTTCCAACAGAATCCGAAATTTAACTCAAAATTGCCCGTGGGGCCCATGTCTCGAAATCCGACGAAACTCACAAAATCCGATAACCCATTTAACCACGAGTCTAACCATACCAAAATTACTAATTTCTGATAACATTTCGACCCTCAAATCCTCAAATATATCCAAGAGGGTTTCAAACTTTTCCAACTTAAAATCACCAATTATATGTTAAAAATAACAATGAATTCGGGTAATCTAACCAAAATTGAGTTAAGAACACTTACCCCGACGTTTTTCTTGAAAATCTCTCGAAAGATCGCCTCACCCAAGCTCCCTTGGTCCAAAAATGGAAGAGTGAGACAAGTTTGGACTTTATTCTTCTGCCCAGGGATTTGTTCTTTGCGTTCGTGGTCCTCCTCTCGCGTTCGCGTTGAGCAAAATTTCCAAAAATCTTTTTTCAAACTCTTCTCGGATAGCCTCTAGTATAATGGACATAACTTTTGCTTCATATGACCAAATGTTAATATATTTTTGGAAAGTAGATTCAAAGAGCTATAACTTTTGTTTTTGAATCATCTCAAAATTCATTGTAGCTTGAAAGATACGAGCCTCCTTAGTAAAACCTACGCAACAGAATTTGTTTTGCTTCGCGAACACGAAGAACGAAATCCCAGAATCCAAATCCTTCTTCGCGAACGCGAGAGGTCCCTCGCGGACGAGAAGAACAATACCAAATACCAGCTTCAGCTATTGCAAAACAACCCGAAATGATCCGAAACCACCTCGAAACACACCCGAGGCCCTCAGAACCTCAACCAAATATGCCAACATATCCCATAACATTATTCAAACTTGTTCCAAACTTCGGAACGCTCAAAACAACATTAAAACACCAAATTTGCATCGGATTCAAGCCTAAGAATTTCAAGAACTTCTAAATTTCATTTTTGATAAATAACCCAACCAAACCACGTCCGAATGACCTGAAATTTTGTACACACGTCATAAATAATACAACGAAGCTACTGACACTTCCGGAATTCTATTCCAACCCCTATATCAAAATCTCGCCTATCAACTGGATAACGCCGAAATCTCAATTTTGCCAATTCAAGCCTAAACCTTCCACAAACTTCTAAAATGCATTCCGATCACGCTCCTAAGTCCCAAATCACCTAATGGAGCTAACCAAATCATAAATTTTGATATGAGATCATATACAAACAAGTCAAATCTTGGTCAAACCTTTCAAATTTTAAGCTTTAAACTGAGAATTGTTCTTCCAAATTCATTTTGATTAATCCGAAAACCAAAACCAAAGATTTATATAAGTCATAATACACCACATGGGGCAAATCATGCCCGAGAACTGGTGATCAATGTGGAAATGCTCAAAATGACCGGTCGGGTCGTTACATCCTCCCCCACTTAAACATACGTTCGTCCTTGAACGTGCCTAGAGTTGTTCCAAAAGCCAACCAATCGCTGAATAACCTTACTGTGCATATACCCGTGGGTGATCCTACGTCACCCTATCTCATATAGGTCCGATAACACAATGTAACTGCACTTTCACAATCCAACCTAGCACATAAACCTTAGAACCACGTTTCCACTTCTGAAATCATCTATAAAATCAGAATCTCATATCTATACTTTGAATAAGTCCGAACAAGCTGTATTAACCCATACCTGCAACCTCAGGTGCAATTATATGACATACCACATAACTCAAACACATGTAGCAATAACTTCCATTCACAGCAGCTGTACGCAAAAACCGAATACCGATAGAAAACTTCTTATCAACTAAAGTCTCATTCCAACACTTTCATATACTGCCAATGATAATGAAACACGCAATAAGCCATAACCAATTCCCAGATCAACCATTCATGTAGCCACTTCTCTTTTGGCAAATACCAAAGCAATTTTCTGAGCCAAAGCTCGATATTATCCTTCCAACATGCTGAAATCAAATCCGTTCGTATTCATTAATGATCCCAAGGATCTCCTCTAATCCAAACGCTACTCTGGTAACATGGCACATCAATATAGGCCAAAGCCACAACTTGCGCAAAACGCGCACCAATAAGCAACAGTTTGAATGTACTCGAATTATGAAAATGACTCCAATGAAAGAGATGTACCTCAAGCTCACCAGTACATTCACATAACCAGACTGAGAACCGGTCTCCCATCATAAAAACAGAACACACGAATCTAACTCACAGAATCATACATCCACATAACTTCGCTCCAATGCGCGACCTCATCCAAACCCTAGTCCACATGAAACACATCAAGTCCCTATGCTCCAAAATCGACAACCATGCGCAATATGATGTCTAAAACCAAAACAATCATCATAACCACCACGAAGCAATTTGCATACATTACACATACCCGAAAGGACATAATCGATACGTCATCCATCGAGCAATAACCAGTACTCTTCACACTCGAATTCCACTATGAGACCCCAATAGAACCGCACCACTTGTCCCTATAACCAATGAATCCTAGCGTCTCACAACACAGAAAGATAACTCATAGATCCCCTTAATTACTAATTGCTCATTAACAACCGAATCAACATATCCCTCGCCAGCAGCAACTCGAAGTTAACAAGCCGTCTCGATGCTGGACACATATCCATACATGTCTCCCAATGGACCACACATCAACTCTAGTTACCCACAACAGATAAATAATCCTTCGAATTTTCACAATGACTGAATCATAGAGCATACTAACATCTGATTAACTTACCCACATTTTGTCATCCACAATCATGAGCTAACCTGTATATGAGAACTTCCAGTCTCCAAGTCCATAAAACACACGAATTATGATATCTGATCCCAATTCCGCCACTCGCATATATAACTCACCTCTAGTACTCACTCATTCCACAAGAGATACTCTAAGATTCTTCTGTGCTGCTAAGAAAACTCGAATATCAACAGCCGATCTAACAAGAAGTGCTGCAATACTATCGAAGTACCATCAACTTAATCACATTGCCTCTTTCTGAAACATATACCCTCATAAAATCACCTCAATTAGCATTACCGTTTCCTTAATCATCTGAAGATCATTTTTCAAATCATCTGAAGCTCATTTCTCTAATTATCTGAAACTGCCCGTGCTGCCTAAGAATTTATGATCTTCCATTCAAACCTGAACTGTGACCTTACACATGCCAATCTTAATCCTACACAATATATCGCATATGCCATACTATCCCAGGATATCACGAGAACTTCATATCCCTTCCGAGCCATAAACATCTACGTATTCAACTAGTCAAGAACTTTCCATTGGTCCCATCTAGAAGAAAATCACTATACATCCCATGCTCCACATGCCCATAGAAAATATGCATCCCCCAATCCGCGGTAAAAACTATCAAGGACTTTCCGAGTTCCCTTTGCACAAATCAGACCTGCCAGGACTGAATCCTTCTAACTCGACCAAGTTAAGCAAGCCCTCAATACCTAAGAGCATTGCTTTAAGATACCTATAAGAACTCATTACCTAGTACACACACAAGGAACTAGTCATATCCTTACCCTACCGGTCCGGTCTACTATCAAGCTACCCTACCTATCTAAATTTCCTTCTGATTCATCTTCAACTTGATATTCTCTCTCGCTATAGCACCACAATTCCTCAACCCAGGCTTACCACACGAGACCCAAGCATAAAACCACACTGTCTAAGACCCATAAGTCGCTGAATACTCTCTTAAATATTCCCAAAAGCACCACATTCTAAAACACTTTACTCTCAAGAAATTCCTGCGAATCTAAATCCGACCTTTACATTCCTGATACTGATACATAGAATCCCATAATTAACGTAGAAATATCACAAGTCTTGACCTCTTCCAATGAAAACTCAGTTTTTAACCACATATACAACTTTAAGATCCCCAATTGTTACATATAGAATCTTGAACACATTAGAACCATTCTCGAGAGTCATTCACCCTATTCCAACTGCAATTAGCCTGATCAAATGAACAGAACACCCGTGCCTCATTAGCACTTTAACACCGTGGAAGGTGACATCATTCCATTACAACAAACAACTTCCTGCTCTACGCACCAAGCATCTTTTACCAACAGCAACTCAAGACATTTTGAGATTCTTTGACTCCTATGAAGCATGACATGACCTTTGTAAAAATTTTCTTTACTCGAGACATCCTCGGTCTCAATCTTCGTGAGCCATAACTAATTCACCAGTACGCCTCAAACTGAAACCAACATAGCACATAACCGTGCAATAAACTAAGCAACAGAAGACTCCCCTACTTGGTTTAAAGCCATAGATCAAAACACACTCAATAACTCGTAACGCTTATACTCTATTGATGCCATAATACCATAGTGATATTAAACTCAAATCCTTGGTAAGCTTGTAAAGCACAGACCATCTGGTACTTTAAATCTTCTGCAAACCTCGCATTCACTCTCACAACAGTTGAACCCCACTCTCTTAAGCAACCCAAGTTTAAATTGCGAAAAATATATTACACTTGCAAGTGAGATCTTCTAACAGACAATGTAAGGATCACACAACTTCAAAACACTCTACAGGAGATAACCCACCTCCTTTGCCTTCTACTAACATTTCTGTATGTCTTCCACCGTCACAAACATTACACAGTCACTTAGTCTTTTTAGGCCTGAACTCATACTGCAACATGAAATTTACTTCACTCCCAACTAGGAAACATAAAAAGATTCTTCACACTCATAACTCGGGGCTCTACCTCCAATCGAGATGAAAATCAAGTACCCTTCTCGTCGTTTCCAAATCATATGAATACACCTCACAGTCACAACATACTCATCACATAGCTATGCAGCCGTCACTCCTACTAATAGGGACAATACCGAACATATCAGTTCAAAGACACTTGCTCACACAATCAGCACCTCGGTGCTCAAGGCATAGGTAAAGATCCAGCCTCAAGTCCTCCAGACTGGCCCAACATCAAACTCACAGAGATCACATCTCGCCCCTTGATCAGGGAAATCACAAGCCATCGATGCACATCTGATACTGAGAGCTCATGCGCGTACACGAATGCGTGACGAACGATAAGAATTCAAGAATGTGAAGTTTTCCTAAAGGTTCTGCAACCTCTCAAGGAACAGACATCTCCATACCGATCCATAAGACTCTTCTTCACGAATGCGAGGCTCTCTTCGCGAATGCAAAGAACAAAATCCCAGAAGCCAAATCCTTCTTCGCGAACGCGAGGGGTCCCTCGCGTACGCGAAGAATAATATCGGATACCAGCTTCAGCTATTGCAAAATAGCCCGAAATGATCCAAAACCACCCCAAAACACAACTGAGGCCCTCAGGACCTCAACCAAACACCCCAACATATCCCATAACATTATTCAAACTTGTTCCAACCTTCGGAATGCTCAAAACAACATTAAAACACCAAATTTGCATCGTATTCAAGCCTAATAATTTCAAGAACTTCCAAATTTCGTTTTTGATAAAATAACCCAACCAAACCACGTCCGAATGACCTGAAATTTTGCACACACATCATGAATGATACAACGAAGCTATTGAAACTTCTGGAATTCTATTTTGACCCGTATATCAAAATCTCGCCTATCAACCAGAGAATGCCAAAATCTCAATTTTGCAAATTCAATCCTAAACCTTCCACGTACTTCCAAAATGCATTTCGATCATGATCTTAAGTCCCAAATAACCTAACGGAGCTAACCAAATCATAAAAATTTCAGTCTGAGATCATATACAAACAAGTCAAATCTTAGTCAAACCTTTCAATTTTTAAGCTTTAAACTGAGAATTGTTCTTCCAAATTCATTTTGATTAATCCTGAAACCAAAAATAACGATTTATATAAGTCATAATACACCACACGGGATAAATCATGCCCAAAAACTGGCGATCAAAGTGCAAAAGCTCAAAACGACCTGTCGGGTCGCTACAATATGTTTAGGCTATCACTTCTTTCTTTTGGCATGATCTATACGTACGACGAAATGAGAAAATACACAACTTTCATAAAGTAATCTATTCATAGAAATGCTAAACATGTGTATATTTTTATTCTTCCATGTGTCATATTATTCTATCATCTGTTCATGGGTCTCAGAAATATGTATGTTGATAAAGTTTATTTCATGATATTATTCAGAGACATAATGGCCTTATGATGTACCAAGATATTTTATTAACGTATTTCATATTCATTCATGCATTTATACATGCACATTGTCACGACCTTAAACCCGTACCCGGTAGTGATGGCGCCTCTCGTGAAGACAAGGCTAGCCAACTATTCCCAATTTGACATTAAACAGTTAAACAACAATAAAATATCCTAAAAACATGATTACTAATACAAAGTAGCAGATAATATCAATAAAATGTGGAAGTACAACCCAACACAGCCCTAACCGGGGTGTCACAAGTCACGAGCATCTATCAACACTGAATACTCAAATATAACTATAGAGTTTAACACTGAACTAAGGACATAAAGGAAAGAGATAGGTAGAAGCTCCGGGCTACGAACGTCTACCTAACAACTCCTCGAGATCCGCCTGAAGCTGGAATAAATAAGCACTCGGGAGCTGGACTAGCGACGCCTGAATCTGCAAACAGGGTGCATGGAGTAAAGTGAGTACTCCAACTCAGTGAGTAACAAATGTAAATAACGAATGAAAGTAAGAAAACACGTAAAGCACAAGGCATTCTATAATGAAGCAGTAAAACCATTTAAAAACAGTAAACCATTTAAAAACAGTAAACCAGTGAAAAGTCAAGTAAAATTCTTTTTCAACAATAACAGGTAATTGACATAAACAAATAGAAGTTTTCCCCTCGGGCACAGTATCAATAAATCTGCCCCTCGGAAAATATCTCAGAATAATACCAGTCCCTCGGGCTCAATCTCACATCACAATAGGTACCTGCGCTTATTGAGGGTGTGCATACTCATGGAGGGGCCCCTTACGGACCAAGTGCAATAACGAGCCATCTCGTGGCATTAAAACTAGGCCCTTAGCCTCATATCAATCAAGCCACCTCGTGGCGTACATATCTTAGGCCCTCGGCCTCAAATCAATATCAGTGTTTCCTCACAACATAGGCCCTCGGCCTTACTCAATCAAAAATCCTAACAAGCTCCTGGGGCAATAATAACAGTGTTTCTCATCCCAAACCTCATTTAAAATATCATTTAAGTCTTAAAACTGAGTAAACATGGCTGAGTATGAAAGCAATGGAAAATAACATGACTAAGTTCAAGTAAAAAGTCAAAACAGTGAGGAAAATGTCAATGAAAAGCCCCGAAGGGTTCAAATAGTTGGCACTAGGCCCAAATATGGCATTCAGCCCAAATAATGATGATAGCAAATTGTTTTCCATCAAATACGCAGTAAAAATTGTCAATCGGGATGGACCAAGTCACAATCCCCAATAGTGCACAACCCCACGCTCGTCATCAAGCGTGTGCCTCACTTTAATATAGCACTACGATGTGCAAATCTAGGGTTTCAAACTTTCAGAACATTATTTATAATCATTACTTACCTCGAACTGGCTAAATCTCTAGCTCGCGATGCCTTTGCCCCTCGAATCGGCCTCAATGCGCGTCGAATCTATCCAAAATTAGAACGAGGACGTCAAAATATGCTAAGGGAAGAAAGCCCAAGCGAAAACAATCAATAAAGGGCACAAATCCTGAAATTACCAAAACTCGACCCCTGGGCCCACGCCTCGAAATTCAGAAATTTTTACACTAATAGATTCCTTATCTTCCCCGCGAGTTCATACATATCAAAAGTTCTGAAATCCGACCCCAAATGATCCTTTAAATCCCCAATCAAAAGTCCAAATTTCCAAGCCCTAGATCTTCAATTTTAAGCTTAAGTTCCATGATTTTCTAGGTGAAATTCTCATAATAATTAAGCCTTAAGTCCAAGAATCTTACCTCCAAGTGATTCCCCTTGAATCTCTCTTCAATCTTCTTCAGAAATCTCTAAAAATGACCAGCTATGGGGGAATTAAGCCCCAAAATCGTGGACAAGACGAGTTTAAAAAGCTTCTGCTCAGGCATAATTTTTCTTCATCGCGATCGCGGAACATCCTTCGCGATCGCAAAGCACAAATCTTCAGCTCCTAAAATTTACTCTACGCGAACGCGATCAAGCCTACGCTAACGCGATGCTCAGACCTTTTACACTATGCGATTACGGACCAACTACCGCGTTCACGAAGAACAAACTCCAAGCCAACACCCCTCGTCCACTTAACTCTATGCGAACGCGACCACCTCCCCGCGTTCGCGATGACCCAACTCCTCACACTATGCAATCGCAACTCCTCCTTCGCAAACACATAGAACAAAATGGACTGCCCCTCAAAATGATCTACGCGATCATGAGAACCCGTACGCGATCGCGAAGAGTAAAACTCTGCAACAGCTGAACTTGCAAATCTGCAGCATCTCCAAGGCATGAAATGGTCCGATTGACCATCCGAAACTCACCCGAGGCCCCCCGGACCTCAACCAAAGGCACCAACATATCTTAAAACCTTATTCAAACTTGTTCCAATCCTCAAAATACTTCAAACAACATCAAATCCACCAAAACACATCGGATTCAAGCCTAAGTTTCTAAAATCTTCCGAATTCTGCTTTTAATCAAAAACCCAACCAAACCACGTCTGAATGACCTGAAATTTTGCACACACATCCCAAATAACATGACGAAGCTACTTCAACTCTCAGAATTCCATTCTGACCCCTATATCAAAATGTCGCCTACCAATCGGAAATCACCAAAATATCAGCTTCGTCAATTCAAGCCTAAATCTACTCCAAACATCCAAAACCTATTCCAATCACACTCCTAAGTCCCAACTCACCTCTCGAAGCTAACCGAACCATTGAAATTCACATCCGAGCCCTCTAACTTCACAAGTCAACATCTGATTGACTTTTCCAACTTAAACTTCCTTAACAGAGACTAAGTGTCTCAAACCTTGCCAAAATCATTCTGGATTCGATCCGACCAATACGATACCACAAAACACAGATAACAAAGCATAAAGAACCAAAAATGGGGGAAACAGAGCAGTAATTCATGAGACGACTAGCCGGGTCATCGTATCCTCCCCAACTTAAATAAACGTTCATCCTCGAACGAGTCAAGAAACATACCTGAAGCCTCAAACAGGTGAGGATATCTGCTCTGCATCTCCCGCTCGGTCTCATAGGTAGCCTCCTCTACGGGACGACCTCTCCACTGCACTTTCACTGAAGCTATATCCTTTGACCTCAACTTTCGAACTTGACGACCCAAAATAGCTACTGGCTCCAAATCATAAGTCAAATCACCATCCAACTGAACCGTGCTGAAATCTAGAACATGAGACGGATCCCCAATACACTTTCGAAGCATAAAGACATGAAATACCGGATGCACACTCGACAAGCTGGGTGGTAAAGCAAGCTCATAAGCCATCTCTCCAATCCTCTGAAGTACCTCAAATGGTCCAATGAATCATGGACTCAACTTTTCTTTCTTCCCAAATCTCATAACACCCTTTATGGGCGAAACCTTCAAAGAAACTTCTTACTAACCATGTACGACACATCTCGCACCTTCCTGTCAGCATAACTCTTTTGCCTCGAATGTGCTGTACGGAGCCTCTCCGGAATCACCTTTACCTTCTTCAACGCATCCTGTACCAAATCTGTCCCCAATAGCCTAGTCTCACCGGGCTCGAACTAACCAACTGGAGATCTACACCGCCTCCAGCACAAAGTATCATATGGAGCCATCCGAATACTCAACTGGTAGCTGTTGTTATAAGCAAACTCTACAAGCGGTAGAAACAGATCCCACGGCCCTCTAAAATCAATGACGCAAGCGCATAACATATCCTTCAATATTTGAATAGTGTGCTCGGACTGCCCGTCCGTCTGAGGGTGAAAAGCTGTGCTCAACTCCACATGAGTACCTAACTCTCGCTGAACAGACTTCCAAAACTAGAAAGTAAACTGAGTGCCCCAATCTGAAATGATGGAAACTGGGATACCATGCAACCGAACAATCTCCCAGATATATATCTCTGCTAACCACCCTGAAGAATAAGTAGTACAGATAGGAATGAAGTGTGCGAACTTGGCCAGCTGATCCACAATCACCCAAATAGCATCGAACTTCTTCAAAGTCCATGGAAGTCTAACAACAAAGTCCATAGTGATCCTCTCTGGAATATCCATCCGCTGGAGCAAGCCACCCGGTCTCTGATGCTCATATTTCACCCACTGACAATTGAGACACCAAGCTACAAATCCCATAATGTATTTCTTCATTCTCATCCACCAATAGTACTGCCTAAAATCTTGATACATCTTCGCGGTGCCTGGATGAATGGAATACCGCGAGCTATGGGCCTCATCCAGAATCAACTCCCGAAGCCCATCCACATTGGGCACACAAATCTGACCCTGCATCCTCAACACTCCATCATCACCAATGGTTACATCCCTGGCATCATCATGCTGAACTATATCCCTAAGGGCAAGACAATGCGGATCATCATACTGGCGCTCTCAGATGCACTCATATAAGGAAGACCGAGAAACTACACAAGCCAGCCCCAATCGATCTCCGAAATAAACAACCTCACGAACCGATTGGCCAAGGCCTGAACATCAACTGCGAGAGGTCTCTCCCCAACTGGAATATATGCCAAACTCCGCATACTCAATGCCTTTCGGCTCAAAGCATCAGCCACCACATTAGCCTTTCCCGGATGATATAATATAGTGATATCATAATCCTTAAGCAACTCCAACCATCTCTGCTGCCTTAAATTAAGATTCTTTTGCTTGAACGAATGTTGAAGACTGCGATGACCAGTGAATACCTCACAAGATACGACATACAAGTAATGCATCTAAATCTTCAATACATGAACTATGATAGCCAACTCCAAATCATGAATGGGGTAGTTCTTCTCATGGGGCTTCAACTGACGATAAGCATAAACAATAACTCTACCCTCCTGAATCAACACATAACCAATCCCTACCCTCAAAGCATCACCATACACGGTATACGAACCTGAAGCTGATGGCAAAACCAATACTGGAACTATTGTCAAGGCTGTCTTAGGCTTCTAAAAGCTCTCCTCACACTCGTCCGACCATAAAAATGAAGCACTCTTCTGAGTCAACTTGGTCAAGGGCGATGCGATAGATGAGAATCCCTGAATAAACTGGCAATAATAGCCTGCCAAACCAAGAAAACTGCGAATCTCAGTAGCTAAGGATGGTTTGGGCCAACTCTGAACTGCCTATATCTTCTTTTGGACAACCTGAATACCCTTATTAGGCACCACGTGTCCCAAGAATGCCAGTGAACCGAGCCAAAACTCACACATGGAGAACTTTGCATAAAGCTTCTCCTCTCTCAATCTTTGCAACACAACCCTCAAATGCTCTGCGTGCTCCTCCTGACTACGTGAATATACCAGAATATCATCAATGAAGACTACGACAAACGAGTCAAGATAAGGTTGGGACACGCTATTCATCAAATGCATGAACGCTACTGGGGCATAGGTCAGCCCAAAAGACATAACCAGGAACTCATAATGACCATATCTGGTCCTGAGGGTCGTCTTAAGAATATTTGAATCACTGATCTTCAACTGGTGATAACTTGCACGAAGATCAATCTTGGAGAACACCCTCTCTCTGTGAAGCTGGTCGAATAAATCATCAATGCGAGGCAAAAGATACTTATTCTTAATTGGTACCTTGTTCAATTGCCTATAATCAATTCACATTCTCATAGTGCCATCATTCTTCTTCACAAATAGAACTGGCGCACCTGAAGGTGACACACTAGGCTAAATGGACCCCTTATCAAGGAGTTCCTGAAGCTGCTCCTTCAACTCCTTCAACTCTGCTGGTGCCATGCGATACAGCAGAATAGAAATGGGCTGAGTGCCCGACACCAGGTCAATACCAAAATCAATATCCCTATCCGGTGGCATGCCCGATAGGTCTGCACTACATTAGGGAAATCCCTCACAACTAGAACAGAATCAATACTGGGAGTCTCAGCTCCGACATCCCTCATAAAGGCAAGATACTAGAGACAACCTTTGCCAATCATACGCTGGGCCTTTAAGAGTGTAACGACCCGGCCGGTTGTTTTTAGAATTCAGGCCCCGATCCCCCATTAACTTCTTCCCCTAAGTTCATTTTTGCTATTTTGTTTTGTCGGGACGTTCGGTGTTAGGATTCGGAGTGTTTTGGGACACTTAGTCCCTAAATGAGAGCTAAAGAGTTGAAAAATGGTCCGTAATTGGAACAGTGTGAAGACGACCTCGGAATGGAAATCCGATGGTTCCATTAGCTCCGTTAGGTGATTTTGGGGTTGGGAGAATGTTCGGAATGTATTTTGGAGGTTCGTAGCTCATTTAGGCTTGAAATGCCGAAGTTTGAATTTTTGAAGTTTCCGGTCCGATAGTGAGTTTTTGATCCAAGGGTCGGATTTGAATTCCGGAAGTTTCAGTAGCTCCGTCATGTTATTTGGGATATGTGTGCAAAATTGCAAGTCATTCGGGCGAGGTTTGGTTAGGTTTTTGATCGGAAGTGTGTTTTGTTGGAATTTGAAGTTCTTAGGCTTGAATCTTTGATTAATTCGTGTTTCCAGCGTTGTTTTAGGTGGTTTAAGGAATAGTACAAGATTGAATGATGTTATGGAATATGTCCGTAGGTTTGGTTGAGGTCCCAGGGGCCTCGGGTGTGTTTCGGATGCTCAACGGAGCAATTTGAAGTTTGGAAATATTGCAGGTCTGAATTCCTTCTTTGCGTTCGCGAAGAAGACATCACGTTTGCGTAGTGGTAGCCTACCCCTTCATCGCATTCGCGGCCACTCTCTCGTGTTCGCGAAGCTTCACTGTTTCCTCCATCGCGTTCGCATACACCTGGTCGCATTCGCGTAGTTCATGATCCCCAAACCTTCGCGTTCGCAGTCCTCCCTTCGTGATCGTGAAGGGCATTTTCAGCTACTTAAATTTTCCTTCTCCACGAACGCGTGCCCCTCTCCGCGTTCGCGATGAAAAAATGGTCTGAACAGTACTTAACATTTCAAAAATGAGATTTTGCTATTTTTATCAAAACACAAGGTTTGGAGCTCGGATTTGGGAGCAATTTCAAGGGTTTTTCAAAGGAAATCACTGGGTAACGATTCTCTACTCTCCTATGACTAAAACCCACTAATCTAATCACGAATTCACCCTTTAATTTCGGATTTTGAATAAAAATTGGGGAAAACTTGTTGGACCTATCTATGGGGTTTTGAGTGGGAATTTGACCTCCGATTTGGGAGATTTTTATATGGTTAGACTCGTGAGAGTACGAGGGTTCTGAAAACGTGAAAATTAATTGATTCCGAGACATTTTCTAGAGGGGCATTTTGGTCATTTTACCTATTTTCGCGCCCTAGCTTTAAATTTAATAGTGGAATCAATTGTTTGCAATATTATTTACGATGTGTAATTGAATTGAATAGATTTGGGCCATTTGGAGTCGGATACTCATGGCAAAGGCGCGGTTTCTAGTGATATTGAGCCGGTTCGAGGTAAGTGTCTTGTCTAACCTTGTGTGGGGGACCTTTCCCCTTAGGACATGATCTTTGAATATTTGAATGCCTTGTACGTGAGGTGACGAGCGCGTACTTGGGCTAATTGTTGTACACCCGTTTCTACTGGAAGTATTTAAATTGAGCTTTCCTATTTACTTGTTCATTTCAGACTGTAAGTTTAAACCTGTGGTAGCTTAGAGAAGCATGTTTAGTTGACTTGCTTGCTTAATTGTTTATCTGTACTATTTTTATTCTGTGAAACATGTAGGTTAGAAATTTTTGTTACTTGAACTGATTTTAGCATTTATTCTGAGACATTGAGTTGTTGTTGTTGTGTGTTTAATTTGGGACTACGGGACTGTGAGCACGTGATTTTTGCCTTATATGAGAATTGTTCCCAAAATTTCAAAATAAATAGTTTTGCATTGTGTGTGTGAATTTGTTGTTATTTGTTTGCATTTGTGTACGCATGTTATTTGTTTGAATTAATTAAAAATACAAAAAANATTTGGAGTCGGATACTCATGGCAAAGGCGCGGTTTCTAGTGATATTGAGCCGGTTCGAGGTAAGTGTCTTGTCTAACCTTGTGTGGGGGACCTTTCCCCTTAGGACATGATCTTTGAATATTTGAATGCCTTGTACGTGAGGTGACGAGCGCGTACTTGGGCTAATTGTTGTACACCCGTTTCTACTTGAAGTATTTAAATTGAGATTTCCTGGTTACTTGTTCATTTCAGACTGTAAGTTTAAACCTGTGCTAGCTTAGAGAAGCATGTTTAGCTGACTTGCTTGCTTAATTGTTTATCTGTACTATTTGTATTTTGTGAAGCATGTAGGTTAGAAATTTCTATTACTTGAACTGATTTTAGCATTTATTCTGAGACTTTGAGTTGTTGTTGTTATGTGTTTAATTTGGGACTACGGGACGACTTCCCGGGAGATCCCCCTGTACTTGATTTATCCTGGATTGAGGGTGCGGGATACCAAGAGATCCCCGCACATGTATTTCTATATATTGGGATGGCTTACTTATTCAGGATACCAATAGATCCCCAGTGTATATGACGAGGATACCAAGAGATCCTCGGGATACCAAGAGATCCCTGGTGTATATGATGAGGATACCAAAAGATCCTCGGGATACCAAGAGATCCTCGGGATACCAAGAGATCCTTGGTGCATATGATGAGGATACCAAGAGATCCTCGGGATACCAAGAGATCCCCGGCTATTATTCCTTGTTGAGAGCAGTATTCCTTGTATTGTTACCTTTGCTTTTTATTACTGTTCTTCCTTATTTATCTGGGTTAGATTCTCGCTGTAGACTTTATTTAAACTGCTTCTATTATCTTATTATTTATTTTGTTTTATCTCAGTAGGGCCCTGACCTTCCTCGTCACTACCCAACCGAGGTTAGGCTTGTCACTTACTGAGTACCACTGTGGTGTACTCATGCCCTTCCTGCGCATATTTTTCATGTGCAGATCCTCTAGGTACCTCTACTCAGGTGCACTATCAGTGAGGTAAGAGGATTTTGGAGACTTTGAGGTATATCTGCTGCATCCGCAGACCGATGAGTCTCCCTCTTACTCTATCTTTAGTACTTAGTTTTCTCTTTTTTGGTTGTTAGACATTCTGGAGTTTTGGAGCCATACTATATACTTCTATAGCCTGTGTTGCGCGTGAGTTTCCATGTTTTGGGAATTGTTTCGGATTTGTGTTATCGAGTTGTACATGCCAAGCGGCATTCAGTACAGTTTCCTTTAGATATTTAATTTGATTTTCTCTATTTATCTTATGCAATATTAGGCTTACTTGGTCGTGGGGACTAGGTGCCATCATGACATGTTCACAGTCGGTGAACTAGGGTCGTGACAAGTTGGTATCAGAGCTCTAGGTTCATAGGAGTCACGAAACACAGGCCGGTTTATTAGAGTCTCGCTGATTGGTACGGAGACGTCTGTATTTATCTACGAGAGGCTATGTAACTGTTTAGGAAAAATCTTCATTTCTTTTGAATTCCTTTGTCGTGCGATATTTTGACATCAATTCTAAACTTCTGTCTTCTATTCTCTCACAGATGGTGAGGACACGTGCTACACAAGAGGACCAGGCATCCACGCCCCCTGCTGCCACCGTCAGAGGCCGGGGCCAGGGTAGAGGTTGAGGACGCACACGTGGTGCAACCACATCACCTGCGCGAGCCGCCACCGAGGTACCACCAGCAGATTTAGCCGGAGCCCAGGCACCTGGCACACCTACCACTGCTACTACTACTCCAGCGCTCCAGGAGACTCTGGATCAGTTAATGAGCATGTACACCACCTTGGCTCAGGCCAGGTTACTTCCCCTTACTGCAGCCATATCCCAGGCTGGGGGAGGAGCACAGACTCCCGCCGTCCACACTCCCGAGCAGTGAGTGCAGGTTGAGCATACTCTGGAGATTATTCCTGCATCTCCTGCAGCACTAGTACAACCCGAGGATGGGTCAGCTGCTTCAGAGGACGAGCACCGTAGGCTAGAAAGGTTCAAGAAATATGATCCCCTAGTGTTTACTGGCTTAGCATCAGATGATGCCTTGGGAATTTTGGAGGAGTGTCATCGTATTCTTCGCACTATGGGCATAGTAGAATCTAGCGGGGTTTCTTTCACCGCCTTTCAGTTTCGGGAGCCGCCTATTATTGGTGGCGTACTTATGAGTTAGACAGTCAAGTCGAGGCTGCTTCACTGACTTGGATCCAGTTCTCAGACATGTTTATGAGGGAGTTTGTTCCCCAGAGCCTTAGGGATTCATGGCGCGCGGAGTTTGAGCACTTGCGCCAGGGTGCTATGACAGTTTCAGAGTATGCCATCCATTATACCAGGTTGGCCAGGCATGCACTGGCCCTGGTTGCGACAGTTCGGGAGAGAGTTCGTAGGTTCATCGAGGGTCTTATTCTGCCCATCCGGTCTAGTATGGCTCGAGAGTTGGAGGTGGATATCTCCTATTAGTAGGTGGTGAGCATTGCTAGGAGGATTGAGGGTATGCTCGCCAGGGAGCAAGGAGAGAGGGAGGCCAAGAGGTCTCGAGAGTCGGGTCACTACTCTGGTGCCCGTACCCTATCAGCAGGTCGTTATGGTAGAGGTTATTCGGGTCGCCCTGTACATTCAGCTTTACCCGCAGCTGGCAGTACTCCAGCTTTGCCTATACCTCAGGAGCCTTACTATGCACCTCTGGTTTCTAGCGCGCCTCCTGCGCAGGGTGCTTCTAGAGGTCAGTCCAGCAGGCCTAGCCCCAGTAAGTCACAGCCACCACGTCCTCCCATAGCTTGTTATGAGTATGGTGGCACCCGTCATGTGGTGAGGGATTGCCCTAGACTTGGGAGGAGTTCACCTCCATAGATTGCTCAGCCACAGCGTGCTCCTCAGAGTTCTCAGGCTATGGTCACAGCTCCCACTGCTACCCCACCTGCCTAGCCAGCCAGGGGCGGAGGTTGGGGAGATAGAGGTCGCCCTCGAGAGAGGGGTCGAGAAAGATATTATTGTGTTCCTGCTCGCACTGAGGCTGTTGCCTCCGACTCCATCATCACAAGTATTATACTAGTTTGTCACAGAGAGGCATCGATTCTATTCGATCCAGGCTCTACTTATTCTTATGTGTCTTCTTATTTTGCTTTGCATTTGGGTGTGCCTCGGGATTCTTTTAGTGCCCCCGTTTATGTTTCTACTCCTGTGGGAGATTTTCTTGTTGTGGACCGCGTTTACCGGTCATGTTTGGTTACTATTCATGGTTTTGAGACCAGGGCAGATTTATTATTACTCGGTATGGTAGACATTGATATTATTCTGGGCATGGACTGGTTATTGCCCTATCATGCTATTCTTGATTGTCACGCCAAGACCGTGATGCTGGCTATGCCAGGTATTCCGTGTATTGAGAGTGGTACTTTAGATCACACTCCCAGTAGAGTTATCTCTTTTCTTAAAGCTCAGCGCATGGTTGAGAAGGGGTGTGCCGCGTATTTAGCTTATGTGAGAGATGTCAGTGTTGATACCCCTTCTGTTGACTCAGTTCCAGTGGTACGGGATTATCCCGACGTGTTTCCAGCTGATCTTCCGGGCATGCTGCCCGATAGAGACATTGATTTTGCCATTGATCTGTTGCCGGGCACTAAGCCCATTTCCATTCCTCCGTATCACATGGCTCCTCCTGAGTTGAAGGAGTTGAAGGATCAATTGCAGGAATTGCTGGGTAAGGGTTTTATTCGACCCAGTGTTTCACCGTGGGGTGCTCCTGTCTTGTTTGTGAAGAAGAAGGATAGTTCTATGCGTATGTGCATTGATTATCGCCAGTTGAACAAAGTTACAGTGAAGAACCATTATCCTTTACCTCGTATTGATGATCTGTTTGACCAGCTTCAGGGCGCACAGGTGTTTTCCAAGATTGATTTGCGCTCAGGTTACCATCAGCTGAAAATTCCGGAGCCACATATCCTGAAGACTGCCTTTAGGACTCGGTATGGTCATTACAAGTTCCTTGTTATGTCATTTGGGCTGACCAATGCCCCAGTAACTTTTATTCATTTGATGCACAGTGTATTCAGGCCATATCTTAACTCATTTGTTATTGTTTTTATTAATGACATTCTGGTGTATTCCCGGAGTCGGGAAGATCATGAGAAGCACCTGAGGACAGTGCTTCAGACCCTGAGAGAGAAGAAATTATATTCAATGTTCTCCAAATGTGAGTTCTGGCTGAGTTCCCTGGCATTCCTAGGCCACGTGGTATCGAGTGAGGGCATTCAGGTGGATTCGAGAAAGGTGGAGGCCGTGCAGAGTTGGCCCAGGCCCTCCTCAGCTACCGAGATTCGCAGTTTCCTTGGCTTGGCGGGTTATTACCGTCACTTTGTGGAGGGGTTTTCATCGATTGTGGCCCCTATGACTAGATTGACCCAAAAGGGTGCCCCATTTTAGTGGACAGAGGAGTGTGAGGCGAGCTTCCAAAAGCTTAAGACAACTTTGACTTCAGCCTCAATCTTGATGCTGCCTACTGGTTCGGGGTCTTATACAGTTTATTGTGATGCCTCACGGGTTGGACTTGGAGCGGTGTTGATGCAGGACGGTAGGGTGATTGCCTACACGTCCAGAAAGTTAAAGATACATAAAAATAATTACCCTGTTAACAACCTTGAGTTAGCTGCTATTGTTCATGCCTTGAAGATCTAGCGTTATTATTTGTATGGGGTGCCTTGTGAGATCTATACTGACCATCAGAGTTTGCAGCACTTGCTTAAGCAGAAGGACCTGAATATGCGTCAGAGGAGATGGCTAGAGTTTTTAAAGGATTATGATATTTCTATTCTTTATCACCCGGGCAAGGCCAATATGGTAGCCGATGCCTTGAGTCGCCGGGTGGAGAGTTTGGGGAGTTTGGCATATTTACCAGCTTCAAAGAGACCTATGGAGATGGATGTTCAGGCCTTAGCCAGTCAGTTCGTGAGATTGGACTTTTCGGAGCCCAGTCGGGTTCTAGCATATGTGGTTTCTCGGTCTTCCCTATTTGATCGTATCAGGGAGCGGCAGTATGATGGCCCTCATTTGCTTTTCCTTCAGGACATGGTCCAGTGTGGGGATACCAGAGATGTGACCATCGGGGATGATGGGGTATTGAGGATGCATGGCCGAATTTGCGTGCCCAATGTTGATGGTCTTAGAGAGTTGATTCTAGCAGAGGCCTATAGTTCGCGGTATTCCATCCATTCGGGTGCCGCGAAGATGTATCAGGACTTGAGGCAGCACTATTGGTGGAGGCAGATGAAGAAGGATATAGTTGACTACGTGTCTAGATGCCTCAACTGCCAGCAGGTGAAGTATGAGCACCAACGTCCGGGTGGGTTGCTTCAGCAGATAGAGATCCCAGAGTGGAAGTGGGAGCGTATCACCATGGACTTCGTATCTGGACTCCCACGGACCGTGAAGAAGTTTGATTCTATTTGGGTCATTGTGGATCGGCTGACCAAGTTCGCTCATTTCATTCCTGTGTGTCCCACTTATTCATCGGAGCGGTTGGTGGAGATTTATATTAGGGAGATCGTCCGTTTGCATGGTATTCCAGTTTCTATCATCTCAAACAAAGGTACTCAGTTTACATCACGGTTCTGGAGAGTCGTGAAGCAGGAGTTAGGCACCCGGGTAGAGTTGAGCACGACATTTCACCCCCAGACGGACAGACAACCCGGGCGCACTATTCAGATTCTGGAGGATATGCTCCGTGCATGTGTGATTGAGTTTGGAGGTTCATGGGATCATTTCCTGCCACTGGCGGAGTTTGCTTATAATAACAGTTATCAGTCCAGCATTTAGATGGCGCCGTATGAGGCTTTATATGGTAAGAGGTGTAGATCTCCGGTGGGTTGGTTTGAGCCGGGTGAGGCCAGGCTATTGGGCACAGAGATGGTCCAGGATGCANAATTCCGGAGCCACATATCCTGAAGACTGCCTTTAGGACTCGGTATGGTCATTACAAGTTCCTTGTTATGTCATTTGGGCTGACCAATGCCCCAGTAACTTTTATTCATTTGATGCACAGTGTATTCAGGCCATATCTTAACTCATTTGTTATTGTTTTTATTAATGACATTCTGGTGTATTCCCGGAGTCGGGAAGATCATGAGAAGCACCTGAGGACAGTGCTTCAGACCCTGAGAGAGAAGAAATTATATTCAATGTTCTCCAAATGTGAGTTCTGGCTGAGTTCCCTGGCATTCCTAGGCCACGTGGTATCGAGTGAGGGCATTCAGGTGGATTCGAGAAAGGTGGAGGCCGTGCAGAGTTGGCCCAGGCCCTCCTCAGCTACCGAGATTCGCAGTTTCCTTGGCTTGGCGGGTTNCAGGATAGACTCCGTGCAGCCAGTCGAGACAGAAGAGTTACGCGGACAGGAAGGTTCGTGATGTTTCATATATGGTTGGTGAGCGGGTTCTGCTTCGGGTCTCGCCTATGAAAGGCGTCATGAGGTTTAGGAAGAAAGGAAAGCTGAGTCCGAGATTTATTGGCCCTTTTGAGATCTTGAGGCGAGTTGGGGATGCTTTTTATGAGATTTCCTTACCTCCTAGCCTAGCCGGAGTTCATCCAATATTTCATGTTTCGATGCTCCGGAGATATCATGGTGATCCGTCGCACGTGTTGGATTTCGGTTCAGTCCAGTTGGACAAGGATCTATCCTATGTTGAGGAGCCAGTGGCTATTTTGGACAGGCAGATCAGAAAGTTGAGGTCAAAGAACATAGCTTCAGTGAAGGTTCAGTGGCGGAGTCAGCCGACCGAGGAGGCGACTTGGGAGACCGAGCAAGATATGCGCAGCCAGTACCCTCATCTTTTTACTACCTCAGGTATGTTCTCTATGCTCGTTCGAGGACGAACGAATGTTTAAGTGTAGGAGGATATAACGAACCGAGCGGTAATTTTTGGAATTTACACCCCGATACCCCATTAACTTTTTCCCCTAAGTTCATTTCTTCTATTTTGGTTTGCCAGGACGTTCGATGTTAGGACTCAGAGTGTTTTGGGACACTTAGTCCCTAAATGAGAGCTAAAGAGTTAAAAAATGGTCCGTAACCGGAACAGTATGAAGATGACCTCAGAATGGAAATCCGATGGTTCCGTTAGCTCCATTAGGTGATTTCGGGGTTGGGAGCGTTTTCAGAATGTATTTTGGAGGTTCGTAGCTCATTTAGGCTTGAAATGCCGAAGTTTGAATTTTTGAAGTTTTCTGTCCGATAGTGACTTTTTGATCTGAGGGTCGGATTTGAATTCCGGAAGTTGCAGTAGCTCCGTCATGTCATTTGGGATGTGTGTGCAAAATTTTAGGTCATTCGGGCGTGGTTTGGTTAGGTTTTTGATCGGAAGTGTGTTTTGTTGGAATTTGAAGTTCTTAGGCTTGAATCTTTGATTAATTCGTGTTTCCGGCGTTGTTTTAGGTGGTTTAAGGATTGGTACAAGTTTTAATGATGTTATGGAATATGTCTGTAGGTTTGGTTGAGGTCCCGGGACCCTCGAGTGTGTTTCGGATGCTCAACGGAGCAATTTGAAGTTTGGAAATGTTGCAGAAAATTACAGGTCTGAATTCCTTCTTCGTGTTCGCGAAGAAGACATCGTGTTCGCGTAGTGGTAGCCTACTCCTTCATCGCGTTCGCAGCCCCTCTCCCACGTTCGCAAAGCTTCACTGTTTCCTCCACCGCATTCGCATACACCTGGTCGCGTTCGCATAGTTCATGATCCCCAAACCTTCGCGTTCGCAGTCCTCCCTTCGCGATCCCGAAGGGCATTTTCAGCTGCTTAAATTTTCCTTCTCCGTGAACGCGTGCCCCTCCACGTTCGCGATGAACAAATGGTCTGAACAGTACTTAACATTTCAAAAATGAGGTTTTGCCATTTTTATCAAAACACAAGGTTTGGAGCTCGGATTTGGGAGCAATTTCAAGGGTTTTTCAAAGGCAATCACTGGGTAACGATTCTCTACTCTCATATGACTAAAACCCACTAATCTAATCATGAATTCACCCTTTAATTTAGGATTTTGAATAAAAATTGGGGAAAAATTCTTAGACCTATCTATGGGGTTTTGAGTGGGCATTTGACCTCCAATTTGGGAGATTTGTATATGGTTAGACTTGTGAGAGTACGAGGGTTCTGAAAACGTGAGAATTATTTGATTCCGAGACATTGGATGGAGGGGCATTTTGGTGATTTTACCTATTTTCGCGCTCTAGCTTTAAATTTAATAGTGGAATCAGTTGTTTGCAATATTATTTACGATGTGTAATTGAATTGAATATATTTGGGCCATTTGGAGTCGGATACTCGTGGTAAAGGCACAGTTTCTAGTGATATTGAGCCGGTTCGAGGTAAGTGGCTTGTCTAACCTTGTGTGGGGGACCTTTCCCCTTAGGACATGATCTTTGAATATTTGAATGCCTCGTACGTGAGGTGACAAGCGCGTACTTGGGCTAATTGTTGTACACCAGTTTCTACTTGAAGTATTTAAATTGAGATTTCCTGTTTACTTGTTCATTTCAGACTGTAAGTTTAAACCTGTGCTAGCTTAGAGAAGCATGTTTAGCTGACTTGCTTGCTTAATTGTTTATCTGTACTATTTGTATTCTGTGAAGCATGTAGGTTAGAAATTTCTATTACTTGAACTGATTTTAGCATTTATTCTAAGACTTTGAGTTGTTGTTGTTGTGTGTTTAATTTGGGACTACGGGACGACTTCCCGGGAGATCCCCCTGTACTTGATTTATCCTGGATTGAGGGTGCGAGATACCAAGAGATCCCCGGCACATGTATTTCTATATATTGGGATGGCTTACTTATTGAGGATACCAAGAGATCCTTGGGATACCAAGAGATCCCCAGTGTATATAATGAGGATACGAAGATATCCTCGGGATACCAAGAGATCCCTGGTATATCTGATGAGGATACCAAGAGATCCTCAGGATACCAAGAGATCCTGGGTGCATATGATGAGGATACCAAGAGATCCTCAGGATACCAAGAGATCCCCAGGATACCAAGAGATCCTAGGTGCATAGGATGAGGATACCAAAAGATCCTCAGGATACCAAGAGATCCCCGACTATTATTCCTTGTTGAGAGCAGTATTCCTTGTATTGTTACCTTTGCTTTCTATTACTGTTCTTCCTTATTTATCTGGGTTAGATTCTCGCTGTAGACTTTATTTAAACTGCTTCTGTTATCTTATTATTTTTTTTATCTCAGTAGGGCCCTGACCTTCCTCGTCACTACCCAACCAAGGTTAGGCTTGACACTTACTGAGTACCGCTGTGGTGTACTCATGCCCTTCCTGCGCATGTTTTTCATGGGCAGATCCTCCAGGTACCTCTACTCAGGCGCACTATCAGTGAGGCAGGAGGATTTTGGGGACTTCGAGGTAGATCTGCTGCCTCTGCAGACCGACGAGTCTCCCTCTTACTCTATCTTTAGTACTTAGTTTTCTCTCTTTCGGTTGTTAGACATTCTTGAATTTTGGAGAAATACTATATACTTCTGTAGCCTGTGTTGCCCGTGAGTTTCCGAGTTTTGGGAATTGTTTCGGATTTGTGTTATCAAGTTGTACATGCCAAGCGGAATTCGGTACAGTTTCCTTTAGATCTTTAATTTGATTATCTCTATTTATCTTCCGCAATATTAGGCTTACCTAGTCGTGGGGAGTAGGTGCCGTCATGACATGTTCACAGTCGGTGAACTAGGGTCGTGACAAAGAAAGAGATCACTCTACTAGGAACATAATTAGTCATGCCTTGCCACTCGATCCGTGGCACACCCGGTATAGCCAATATGACTGTCTTAGCATGATAGTCCAAAATAGCGCGATACATAGATAACCAATCCATGCCCAAAATGACATCAAAATCCACCATACTCAACAATAAAAGATCCACTCGGGTCTTCAAACCCCCAATAATCACCGCACACGACTGGTACACATGGTCTACAATAATAGTATCTCCTACCGGGGTAGATACATGAACAGGTAAAGCAAGAAACTCACGGGGCATACCCAAATAGCGAACAAAGTATGATGACACATAAGAAAAAGTGGAACCGGGATCAAATAATATTGAGGCATCTCTGTGGCAGACTGAAACAATACCTATAATAATAGTATCTGAAGCAATAACACTGGGTCTTCCTAGGAGAGCATAGAAACGGGCCTGACCACCCCCCGATCGACCTCCACATCTGGGGCGACCCCTGGCTGACTGACCTCTATCCCTAGCTGGCTAGGCGGGTGGTGGTGAAGCAACTGGCGCTGACGCCTGTCACGCCCCCTTTTCCTCCACGGAAATTAGGTTTATGACATTTGGTATAGGACAACTCGTTCCTTTTAGGAACTTGGTTTAGCAATTGAAGAGTCGCCACCTAATACTTTAAGGTGCATTAGGACACCAATAGAGATTCAATTCTAAGTTCATTTGAATAACCAGAGATTGGGTAAGGGCTTGAAATTATCCTGAGGAGAAGGTGTTAGGCACCCCTCAAGGTCCACTAGTATGGTTCCCGTCCAGACAGTTATTGTGATTTGGGGTGCAATTCACACACAAACAGATAAGGCTCAAATAACAGGGGATTTCAATACACAATAATTTGAAAGTAAATAAAGTTTGAGAGAGAGCAATTAAAAGAGCTGATTTTAAACAAAGTATTACCATGCTTTAAAGGTAAAGAGAAGTAAAGAAGGGGGGGGGGGGATACTAGGTTTATTAAANCTTTAAGGTGCATTAGGACACCAATAGAGATTCAATTCTAAGTTCATTTGAATAACCAGAGATTGGGTAAGGGCTTGAAATTATCCTGAGGAGAAGGTGTTAGGCACCCCTCAAGGTCCACTAGTATGGTTCCCGTCCAGACAGTTATTGTGATTTGGGGTGCAATTCACACACAAACAGATAAGGCTCAAATAACAGGGGATTTCAATACACAATAATTTGAAAGTAAATAAAGTTTGAGAGAGAGCAATTAAAAGAGCTGATTTTAAACAAAGTATTACCATGCTTTAAAGGTAAAGAGAAGTAAAGAAGGGGGGGGGGGATACTAGGTTTATTAAAAATATGGATCACATCAATGCAATACCCGGTAACCACTCCTCAGAAGAGGGGCTACACGTGGTATTAGCGCACCGGTCATCATATTCATATCTACCCTTTTCCACCCCATTTAAGGTACTAAAGCGCGGATTGGTCTCGGTTACTATTACATGCTATTACTCATCCTGTTCCTATCAGTCCCGGAGGTACTTAGGACTACTATTACTAAAGGGAAGGGATATTAGGCTGCTTGGTTTCAAAGGATAAAAATCTAAGGCGACATACAAAAACACATACTGCATGTTGGGGAAGCATATAAATAGATAAAGGCTCAAATCTAGCATGACTTACACATACTTTTTAGGGCTGATTGAAATACTAAAGATGAAGGGAGTTTGATTCAGAGCCAGATTCATCAGATACCTCAGATAAGAAGCCCAAATCAAGCCTGCCTGCTGGTTGGAGCAGTTACTAATTAACAGAGGTGAATTCAGTTTTATTGTTGTTACCTAAGGCTTACCTAAGTGTTTATACGGAGTCCTATAGCCATGATATCTGCTTAATTCAGAATGCGCTAAAACAATAAAAATTAATTGTATGAAGTCCTATAGGCATGCTTGTTAAACCTCGTTAAGTAAGGGAATTAAATTGTTTAAAACTGATTCAGAATAGACTGATTTTAAAACAGACCAATTTCAGATTCTGCAGGTGATCATATCTACTATTGCTAATTTAAACCTTATGATTATGATATCTAACATTGACTGTGAATGGAATGAATCAGATTCCTATAGGCATGATTTCTATATGTTACCGATTTATGACACTTATTTTTGGCCGTTTATAACTTAAAGAATGATATCTAAGTGGCATGCGGAATTTAAATACGTCCTATAAGAAGGTTATCTAGGTGTGACATTGATCATATAGAAACTGAGATAAGCCATATAGACATGTTGTCTAAAAAATGCAGAATTGAACACAAAAAGTGTTAAATAGGCAGGTTTTCTAGGTGTGACAATGACCATGAGGAAATTGAGATAAACCCTATAGACATGGTGTCTAAAAAATGCAGAATTGAACATAAAGAATTTAAATAATCCTATAGGCATGCTTTCTACCCTTGAGCATACATGATCACCCAGCCCTTTTCACTAGCCATCCCCAAATGTTTATTACAGATTATTATAAACCGGGAATACTAAATTACATCAGAAGGAACGAAAGAAAAATCTACAACCATAGGAAAGACTGATTTGACTTCCTATATGAGATATGCAAGGAACCGTATCATTGCCAATGTCATTGATTTTAAAGCCTTTCTCATACCTGGGTGTTTCAGAGTTCTCTAAGGGCCTCACTAGGATCCCGGGCAGTGCTCACACCCAAAATACATAACTAGAATAGAGTGAGTGCAGTGTGGAAATGCCAGCCCTCATGTATCCAAGTTCAGAGGGAGATCATGGGTCCCAAGGCAAGTCTCACATGAAAGGGGCATAACTTAAGTCTAAGAAGAGAGTGACAGTGCAGAAATAGAGTTTTAAGAGCCGAGGGAATAAAGGAGAGGGAAAGGGTGATGGGGGGGACAACCATTAACACTTCAAGAAGTCAATAACTTCACACAAAAGGGTGGCAGGGGATTGGGAATCCATTGCAAAGAGCTTTCACACTTAGGCATGGGTTAAATTTGGGCATGTGCATCAATAAGAAGTGTTGACATGCTTGTAAATCAACCAGAACACACAACATAGAAGAGAAACATGGAGGTTATGATCCTAAGAGGATCGAGTTTGGGTTATGCACATCAATTTCTAATGTTGTCACGCCCCAAACCAAAAAGAAGTATCAAACACATTGGGGTAGGGATTTAGGATTCACAGGTCATAATACATTGATCCGTAACAGGAGAAGGAAAATTACAGCATGCTAAATATGGTACTGGGTTAAATGGAATCAATAGGCAGAAAAGAATGCAAGAAATAGTAAATAAGCATGTTCCTGTTGGTGCAGAAAATTTAATTTGAACATACCAGTAAGAAATGCAAATGTAGAAAATAAGCAAGTTTCCCCACATCCTAGCCTTGGCTTTCAACCGGCTAGGTAAGCCAGCAATATAGTAATAGTAGAGAAGAGATAGAGCTTTAGTGTAGTGTGTGTTTGAACTCAAGTGTTATGCCTTGTGCTTGTGTTTGAAAGAGAAGAAGTACATATTATTTATAGTATTTTTGAAAGCGAGTAAGAGAGGGGTAATAAGTCACAAACTTGGAAACAACATGGTTCATAATCAATTATACAAGTGATTCCTTTAATTAAGGGAGCACTTGCTTAACGGGCATTGACATGTTTAAAACAAGGAAAGAAATCAATTTGTCAGCAGGCTGACAGTTGCCATAAGAGAAGTAGTAAAATATTTAGCTAGCAATTGAGTCCAGGTTCAAAGATACTCTAATTTTGGAAAGGATTTTATAAGGCAAAATTGGAAAAGAAATCAGTTAACTTTAACGGGCAAGTGAAATCAGAATTTCGCAAAGGAAAAGTTTAGAATTAGTCACAAGTTTGAAAATCAGTCAAAGAAGGAGACTCAACATATAAATAGGGTGCTTAAACATTATACATGCGAGGCCAAGCCTGTTGGCAAGAGGAAATAACATGCAATAGTAGCACAAAAAGAAAATTCAATCAATAGCAACACTCGAAGCATGATAGTTAGTTGAATCAGCAGTGAAGAAACATAGAATATCAAAAGCATGAAAAAATCTCACAGTAGCAGGTGAGTAAAACCCCCTTTGAAAATAAGGGTTTCAAACATAATCAAGTTTTAGAGATAATAGAAACTCAGAATCAGAAGAATCACACAAATGAGCAAAATGTTTCGAAATAAAGAACTTCAAATCGAGTCATACACTTAAACTAACAGTCTCAAACTCAAAGCTATAGCGTTTTCAGCAATAGAATAATTTTAAATATGGATAAACAAACAAATCGGATAAAACTCAGACAAACAAACATTTGTCTAATAAACAGCCAGAACAAATTAGGGCTTTAACATGAAAACTCAAGTAGAAGAACGATATGAGCAGACACAGCAAGACATTTCAAGAAAAATCAGTGAAACGTTTTAAATAACTTAACAGAAACTCTAATCGGAAAAGATAAGGGGTTTTGAAGGCAGAGTTTTAAAAGAAACTCCGAGCAAAACACGTAAAAGTCCAGAGCAAACATATATCTGAAACAGATCTAGGAGAAATCAAAAGAACCTTTAGAGGTTAGGGTTTCAGAAGAAACCCAAGTGATGAGAAAGGCCTTGAAAACCATCGATCTAAGCTAGAGAGTCAAAGTCTGACTCGCCTGGCCATGGATGGCCGATGAAAGGTCAGAGACGACCAGAGAACAACCATGAACTAAAATCGAATAGGGTCTGGACCAAACTCTTTCAAGATCTAGCCTTGAGACCATAAGAATCGAACACATAGAAGCCATGTGGGGTTGATACAAGTCTCCGATGACCTTGGAAGCCATGGATTTAGGGTTGTAGTTTGATGGCGGCGGCTAGGGTTCGATGGAGTCTCAGAGAGAATTGAGAGAGAGGGGAATTCAAGGGCGGCTGTAGGTAAAAAATGATTAGGGTTGGAGGGTAGTTGGGAATTAATTTAGGAAAGGGTTAATGTGAGCCGTTGATCTGAGGGATCAACGGTTGGGATTAAATGGGAATCCGGGTGGGTCGTATAAAAGGTCCGTGGGTCGATTTTATATGGGAATTGGGTCGGGGTAAAATTGTGTTTAATTTGGGGGTCCAATTCAGGCTGTAATTGAATGCAATTGGGGCTAGATTTTAAATAGGCACTTTTCCCTTATTTCTTTTATAAAAAATAGCAAATTAATTTCTGAAAACAAATTAAAAGCAAAAAATGATTTTTAATTTATAATCATCAATTTAAAATACTAGGCTTAGTTTTTATAAATATAAACGCAGTTAAATCTTAGAAGAGGCTAATATTGTAATTATATGCAACTAGCTTAAAAATACTAAATAAATTTGTAAAAATGTAAAAAAATTATATTGGCTATATTTTGGCATAAATACGAGAATACAATAAATTAATCATCAAAAGTAATAATTTTGGAAATTATTATTGGATTTTTATCGATAAAATAGGGTAATAAATTGATTTAAAAGTCTTTAAAAATTAAGAAAAAATAATAAAATACTTGGACATACTTATATATGCATGCATATGCTATTTTGAAAGTATTTTGTATATTAAAAATATATAGTGAAAAATTAGGTATCAACAGCTGTCCCTCTTTACTCAGGAAGGATGAAAGAGTTGTCGGGTAAACATATGATGGCCAATTTTGACCGAGACCTGACTTCTGAGCTGCCTATATATCATTGGTTTTGCAGGAATCAGGCCCGATGTAGTTTAGAATCCGTCGGCGGAGTATGCCGATGGAGACTTCCCAAGAACAGACGCAATATCAGGTCGAGATTAATGTTTAAGGTCTAATAGGGCTGCGGGACCTGGAGAAGGATCACTCATACCGAGATGGCTGTTGATTGCCGGTTTACCTGCAAATAAGCAATACAAGCATATATTGTGCATAAATTTAAACATGATGCGAATTCTCGTCGGACCATGAATGTTGTCTCTGGATGGTTAGGATGACGTCCTTAGACCATGATATTCTGGGCCATGATGCGTATAATAAAGGATTCGTAAGCCATGAAATGATTTTCTAGGGTTATGAGGATGATGCCTCCGAACCATGATGCCTTTAAATATTGATATGCGAAAAATTAAAAGGGATCCTCAGGCCATGACATGTTGTTCTCGGGCTATGAAGATGATGCCTCTGAACAATGATGCCTTCGGATGATTTGGTGATCTTTCAGCCCATGAGATGCTATATGGCGATCTTTCAGCCCATGAAATGCAGTATGGGGTAGCGATCTTTCAACCATGCAAATGAAGGTAGGTTGTCAATCTTTCAGCCATGCAAAATGAAGGTAAGGTGGCGATCTTTCAGCCATGCAAATGTAGATAAAGTGGTGATCTTTCGACCATGCAAATGTAGATAAGACGGCAATCTTTCAGCCATGCAAATGGAGAAAAGGCGGTGATCTTTCAGCCAATGCGAATGTAGATAAGGTGACAATCTTTTAGCCATGCAAATGTAAATAAGGCGGCGATCTTTCAGCCATGCAAATGTAGATAAGGTGGCGATCTTTCAGCCATGCAGATGGAGATAAGGCAACGATCTTTCAGCCATGCAAATGTAGATAAGGCGGCAATCTTTCAGCCATGCAAATAGAGATAAGGCGGCGATCTTTCAGCCATGCAAATGCAAATGTGGTGGCGTTCTTTCAGCCATAAAATGCAGTGTGGGGTGGCGATCTTTCAACCTATGCAAATGTAGATAAGGTGGCGATCTTTCAGACATGTAGATGCGGTGGTGATCTTTCAGCCATGCAAATGTGGATAAAGCGATGATCTTTCAACCATGCAAATGGAGATAAGGTGGAGATCTTTCATCCATACAAATGCGGTAGCGATCTTTCATCCATAAAATACAGTATAGGGTGGCAATATTTTAGCCTATGCAAATGGAGATAAGGCTGCGATCTTTCAGCCATGCAGATACGGTGGCGATCTTTCAGCCATGCAAATAGAGATAAGGCGGCGATCTTTTAGCCATGCAGATGCGGTGGCGATCTTTCAGCCATAAAATACGGTATGGGGTGGCAATCTTTCAGCCTATGCAAATGTAGATAAGGTGGCGATCTTTCAGCCAACAGATGTGGTGGCGATCTTTCAGCCATGCAAATGCAGATGGAGGTAGAGCTTAATTTTGGAAAGTAGAATGGTAGCCTTATACAATGCAGAAAATGTAGATGGAGACAGCGGTTGGTCTCAAAGTGCAGAATGGTAGCCTTATGCAATGAAATAAAAAGGGCAAATGGTTATAGCTGATAGCAGATTGCGATATTGTGACTGCTAGAAACATTATGTCTGTTGTGACACTGTTGTGTGTGGATAGAAAATATGAATAGGTGAAATGGCTCTGAGAGTTGTGTTCCTGAACAATGTTCATCTCGTGAGTGTATAGTATGTTTGGATGGTTTTGCAATCCAAGTGCCTACATCAAAGAAAAATTGTGAGTTTTGTAAAAGGGGGAGGTTAGTTCGTATCCCCGCCAGCTCTGCTTGACCTTCTTGGCTTTGATCTGGTGATACTGTATGTATCATTGGGGTACCGTTGCTAAACAAGTCAATTTTATCAATAAACATGCATGATTTAGTAAAAAAATAACATAAGTACATAATTAAGAATATCTTTTAGATGAACCGACGACTGCGACGTGGTTTATGACATTGCAACCTCTTTTGCCCCAGAATTTTGAGGGTCCTCCTCAAAATTCTGCCCCAATTTAATGGGTTGACGCTTCTGACTGTTGCTTGCGATGATTTGCTGAAATTACTTTGGAATTTTGAGGGTCCTCCTCAAAATTCTGCCCTAGTTACCAATTGTGGGAAAAATGAAAATTTTATTGAATTGTGACCGAACCCATAAGGCTGCTTACGTATCCCCTCTTAAACAGGAATCGGGTCATGCATAGTTCAATACATCATATAGGGAAAACATGGAGATTACACATAGTAATGCTTGACTGCATCTGAATTAATCGGCTTTGGCCAGACTTCTCCGTCTATTTCTCCAAGTATGAGGGCTCCTCCTGTCAGGACTCGGTGAACCATGTATGGACCCTGCCATTTGGGAGAAAATTTCTCTTTGACTTCATCCTGATGCGGGTAAATCTTCTTTAACACCAGCTACCCCTGTGTGAACTGTCTCGGCTTGACTCTTTTATTGAAGGCTCTGGACATTCTGTTTTCGTAAAGTTGACCATGGAAAACCACATTCTCTCTCTTTTTGTCTATAAGGGCTAGTTGCTCATAACGACTTTTCACCCACTCAGAGTCGTTAAGCTCAGCTTCCTATATGATCTTTAGGGAGGGAATTTCTACCTCAACGAAAATGACTGTCTCTGTACCATAAACCAGCATATAGGGGGTTGCCTCGGTTGATGTGCAGACTATGGTGCGATATCCTAATAGAGCAAATGATAGCTTTTCGTGCCATTGCTTATGCTTCTCTATCATATTTCTCAGTATATTCTTGATGTTCTTGTTGGCGGCTTCCACATCTCCGTTCATTTGATGCCTATAGACTGTAGAGTTCTTATGTCTGATCTTGAAGGTTTCACATATAGCTTTCATCAAGTCACTGTTGAGATTGGAGCCATTATCAGTTTTGATTAACTCTGGAATCCCGAATCGGCAAACAATGCGGTCGTGGATAAAGTCTGCCATGACTTTCTTAGTTAGTGCTCTTCAAGATGCTGCTTCGACCCACTTGGTGAAGTAGGACTAGGATGAATCTGTGCCGTTGGAAGCGGCAGGCTCGATTGGTCCAATAACATCCATCCCCCAAGCGGCGAACGACCATGGTCAGCTTGTCGCATTAAGCTCATTTGGAGGTACCTTTATCATGTCTGCATGTACTTGATAGCAATGGCATTTTCAGACATGCTGGATGCAGTCCGTTTTCATAGTCATTGTTATGCCCCGTAATATTACGTCAATATTACGTCCCGTAGTATTATATTACGACGATGTCATGCTCTGCAGTAATATGTTACGATAGTGTTACCCTCTGTACATTATGATTGATGTTATGTCCTGCAGAATTAAGTTATAACAGTGTTGCACCCTGCATTATTTTACGTTAAATTTGTCGTAAGATAATTGATATTAGTCCAAGAAAAAGATTATTTGGGGATTATAAGGATTATGCTATTTCACAAGATATTAGTAAATTCATGAAGGTGAAAGGGGGAGCAAGTCTAAGAAAGCGAATTTTTTCAAAGTTTGGCATTTTGGGATAAAATACGGTCCGAGCTAAAATATCCGGTATTTATGGACTAGTGTCATACAAGGTACTACATGACCATGATAGAAAGATATATAAGTTATATGAAAAGTGAGTAATATTTTAAGTAATTCGGGGTAATTTTTAAATTATGTGGGTAATTAGTTAATTACCGGAAACAGAACATTACCCAATTAACTAATAAGGGGAGAAAAATTTAATCAATTATCCCAAGAGGGAACGTGACAGCCTTATAACATTAGCTAAGATGACTCTTAAAGTCATATTAGTATGTGGCAAAGTTTGAGAATTCAAGATTTACATTTTAACCAAACTTTCCATACTTAGTAACGAGAAACCTAGGTACTACTAACAACTTCATTCTTTTTCTTCTTCTTTCAACACAACTTAGCAAGCATCTGATATTGGTTCTAATTACAGCTAGGTGGGGATTGATTATATCGGAATAGGATCTCTATATTAATATTCTAGTTTACGAGTTTGAGCAAACCTCTTGAAGAATCAGATTTTTTGGCTAAGGAAACGTCACTTAACAATTCCTTATGAATCAAAAATGAGACCAAAGTAACGTGGTCATTCCCAGAAGTAAGAACATTGAAATTTCGTTCAAATTCAAATAAGCAGATGATTTATTTTGTGCAAATAATTCAAGGAACAGGTATGTTAAGGCCCTCCCTTCTTTCTTTTGACATGGTCCAAATTATACTGAAGAAACGAGCAAATACACAGTTTCTATAAATTATTCTACTCATAGAAATAGTAGGGGTGTCTATATTCTTGATTCCCTATGAGAGTTATTATTATCTTCTGTTCATGGGTCTCAGAATAATATGCAGTTGAAAAAGTTTATCGAGATTATTATATATTTTTCATGCATTTCACTCATTTATACATGTGCATTGACCCTTGACCAGATGGCGTTATATACGCGTATATATATAAATATATGTATAAGGGATATGGGAAAAGGTTACGGCGTTATATATGCACCACCACCTGATCAACTGGTATATGTTGATGATGTTGCCCACAGTGGCTGAAATATGATTCAAACGGCGTTATATACGCGTATAAATGTATGTATTCAAATGGCGTTGTATACACATATATATGTACGTATATGGGATATGGAAAAGATTATGGCGTTATATACGTACCACCACCTGATCAGCTGGTATACGATGATGATTTTGACCATAGTGGCCGATATGATATGATGGGATGCCCTCAGAGGCTGATGATGTGAAGAAACCTGTACCTATGCACGATATGACATTCATACGCATATGCATGACGCTAAAAGTAATTTATGATTTACAAAGTTATTCAGACTTACAGGTTGAGTCATGTACTCTATATTTCTTCCATGTCCCTTATGTATTTATTTATGTGCTCGGTATATTATTCATACTGACATCCCTTTTGCCTGGGGACACTGCGTTTCATGCCCGCAGGTCACGATACACAGGTCAAGAGCCCTCCAAGTAGGCTATCAGCTCATCGGAAGATGTTGGTGCGCTCCATTTGCTTCGGAGTTGTTCGTTTGGTTAGTATGATTTAGACGTGTATTGTTTGATATAGTGGGACTCTATACCAACCTTTATGATATTTTTGTACTCTTAGAGGCTTGTAGACCTATGTCGTATATGTGAAAGATTCTACGGCCATGTCGGCCTATGTTTTGAGTTCATAAATGATTATATTGGCCTATTGGCCCGTATGTCATCTGTATATACTAATGTAATAAAAAAGATACATTACGTTGGTACTCAGTTGAGCAAGATACCGGGTTCCCATTGCGGCCCATCGGTTTGGGTCATGACAATCATCTAAAAGTAACCAGCCCGGAGTATCTTCTTTGCTAAAATAAAGCCATTCATATGTGGACCACAAGTTCCAATATGGATTTCTTCTAGCAGCTTGGATGCTTCCTTTGCGTCGACACACCTTAGTAGCCCCAGATCAAGAGTCCTTCTATATAGGATTCCTCCACTGTGAAAGAAATTGTTGGACAATCTCCGCAGTGTGCGTTTCTAAGTATGATTGGCAAGCTCCGGGTATTCTCCTTTTGCCAAATATTCCTTGATATCCTAAAACTAAGGCTCTGCTTCCTCTTCAATATGGGCACAGTAAGCTGGCTGATTATGAATTTCTACTGGAATGGGATCAATGAAATTCTTATCTGGATGCTGTATTATAGATGATAGGGTAGCCAAAGCATCGGCGAACTCGTTTTGGATTCTGGGAATATGCCGAAACTCTGTTCTTGTGAACCTCTTTCTTAACTCCTGTATATGATGCAGATACGGGAGTATCTTGGAGTTCTTGGTCGCCCGTTCTTCTCGTACCTGATGTATAAGCATGTGTGAATCTCCAATTACTAGCAACTCTTGCACGTTCATGTCAATGGCCATCTTGAGCCTTAGGATGCAGGCTTCATACTTGGCCATGTTGTTGGTGCACGGGAACCTGAGTTTGGCAGACACCGGATAGTGCTGACCGGTTTTTGATACTAGGACTGCTCTTATGCCAACTCCTTTGAAATTTATTGCTCCATCGAAAAACATTCTCCAATCATCATAAGATTCTGCAATGTCTTCTCCTATGAACGATACCTCTTCATCGGAAAATGTGTTTTCAAAGGTTTATATTCTCCATCTATGGGGTTTTCAGCAAGGTGGTCTGCTAATGCTTGTCCCTTGATTGCCTTCTAAGTTACGTATACAATATCGAATTCACTCCGCAGGATTTTCCATTTGGCTAGCTTGCTAGTGGGCATGGGCTTCTGAAAGATGTACTTTAAAGGATCCATCCTTGATATGAGGTATGTAGTATAGGCACAGAAGTAATGCCTCAAGCTTCTGGGCCACCCAAGTCAGATCATAGTAGGTGTGCTCTAACAGAGAATACCGGGCTTTATACGGAGTGAACTTCTTGCTGAGATAGTAAATGGCCTGTTCCTTCCTTCTTGTTTCATCATGCTACCCTAAAACACAACCGAAGGCTCCGTCAAGTACTACGATGTAGAGTAATATGGGTCTACCTGGCTCGGGCAGGACCAAGACTGGTGGTGTTGACGGGTATTACTTGATTCTGTCGAAAGCTTTTTGGCAGTCGTCAGACCATATGGTAGTGGCATCCTTCTTCAACATCTTGAAGATTGGCTCACAGATAAACGTGGACTGTGCTATGAACCGACTGATATAGTTAAATTTTCCCAAGAAAATCATTACGTTCTTCTTGTTCTTTAGCGGTGGTAGTTCTTGAATGGCTTTGACCTTTGATGGATCCAGCTCTATTCCTCGGCGGCTCACGATAAACCCAAGCAACTATCCGGCAGGAATCCCAAAATCACACTTTGCGGGGTTTAGTTTCAGGTTGTACCTACGCAATCTATTGAAGAACTTCCTCAAATCTTCCATGTGATCAATGGCCTTCTTGGACTTAATGATAATATCATACATATATACCTCAATTTCTTTATGTATCATATCGTGAAAAATGATAGTCATGGCCCTCATGTAGGTGGCCCCTGCATTCTTCAGGCCGAATAGCATCATTTTGTAACAATACATTCCCCACTGCGTAATGAAATCTGTTTTCTCAACATCTTCCTCATCCATCCAGATCTGATGATAACCGATGAAGCGATCTACGAATTAATATAGCTCGTGCTTGGCGCAATTGTCAATCAGTATGTGTATGTTTGGTAAAGGGAAGTCATCTTTTAGACTGGCCCGGTTGAGATCCCGGTAGTCGACACAGACTCTGACCTTCCCATCCTTCTTTGGTACTGGCACAATATTGGCTAACCACGCCGGGTATTTTACTACCCTCAGAACCTTGGCTTTGACCTGCTTAGTGACTTCTTCCTTGATTTTCAAACTCATGTCTGGCTTGAACTTCCTAAGCTTCTGCTTTACTGGTGGGCATATCGGATCAGTTGGCAGTTTATGGGCCACAATAGAAGTGCTTAGACCATTCATGTCGTCATATGACCAGGCAAATATGTCCTCATATCCCCTTAGAAATTCTTTGTATTCCTTCTTTTCTAATGGTGACAAATGAATGATGATTCGTGTTTTCTTGACATTCTCTGCATCTCCCCAGATTAACGATTTTTGTCTCGTCCAGGTTGGACTTTGGTCGATTTTCAAAGTTCTCAACTTCTTTGACGATCTCCTCGGGTGTGTCATCTTCTTCTGATTCAATGCCTGTTCATTGTGTTGTCTCATTGCATGTCACAGACATTGGTTCATCAAGATAAGTAATCTGTATAAGCAAAGTAATGAGAGAAAAATAATAATGAGCGTTGGTTCATAAGAAAAGTCAAAATGCTTTGATAAATTTCATAATCATTTTGAACAATGAAGATCTTACTGCGGGAATTGAAAATATGCGAAGAAATTAAATATTTTAATAAATCAGTGCTTGTTGTAGACTTGCTACCCTAAGGCTCGTTGGGCTCTGGTTGTCCTTAAGGTCCAGTTATTGAGGCGTGCTCCTCTGCTTACAGCCTGTATGGAAGGGCTTTCCTCCCCCTCCTCCTCGAGAATAACACAACAGTCCATGTCATTGTCTTCTAGGAACAAGTTCTTAACCGCTACCAGTGCTTCTTCTTCTTCTGACCCATAGATAATATCGGCCGGTTGGAAAGTCTACTCCAAATGTGGTATTGGCTGCTCCAGCGGATAGTGAGGACCGCACTATGGTGGTGACCAGTTGTTGAATTCTTCCCAGGTGTACTCATATCCCAAACTAAAAGTGGTGCCATGTTTCTTGAGTTTTATAGGCTTAGTGATTCCTTGGAGGTTTTTGCCGAGCCCCTTGCCAGGTTCGTACCCACTCCAATTCAGTATATTCTCGATCTTTTTATCCCACCATTTGTCTTTGTCAATAGCATTTACTCGTTCGATGTGATGGTAAGTCTCTCCACCTGGCTTCCTTCTTTCCTCGATTGACGGAATGGTGTATATAGGGTTGCTACCGTCGCCATGAATGATCACCTCCTGGTGATTCCATTAGATTTTTACTGCTTGGTGTAGTGTAGATGCTAAACATGGATCCATGACCGTCCCAATAGCAGATTGTAAGATGTCGGTACATCTATCACTTGGAAATCAACATCGAATCAAGCTGGCCCCATTTGCAAACACAGACTAATCTCCCTAATGGTAGATTTTTGGGAGCCGTCGAAAGCTTTCATATTGATAGCTCCGTCCTTTATTTCATGCAGTCCCTTACCCAACTTCTTGAGTGTTACCAGTGGACAAATGTTGAGGCTGGACCCTCCATCGATTAGGATTCTGGTAATAAAATAGTCTTCGCATTGCACGGTGATGTGCAGTGCCTTGGTGTGACCCAACCCTTCAGGTGGCAGCTCATCCTCATGAAAAGTAATTTTATGACTTTCCACTACCTGTCCTACCATGTTAGCCATTTCCCCATTAGTGATGTTGCTTGGCATATATGCTTCACTCAGCACCCTCAACAGGGCATTCTTGTGTGCGTCAGAATTTTGTAGCAAAGTAAGGATGGAAATTTACACCTGTGTTTTGTTTAACTCGTCGATGACCGAGTATTCTTTGGCCTGTATATTTCTCCAAAGATCATTCAGCCCGATCTTGATGATGGGCGGCCGATTGGAGGCCTACTTGGTTGACTCAGCTAAGTGTTCAGGGGTATAAACTCTACCCATTCTCGTCATACCCTGTGCCGCAATAGTTTCTTCAAACCTACCCTTGCCTTTCCTGTTTGCCTTGGCTATATATTACCATGAGATAGCCTTCGTATGGAATGGCGTCATGGTCGACATAGCTACTGGGATCGACGTGGCCGTCCTTACCCCGAACGGAGCATGTGCTTTGGGTGGTAAAATTGCAACTTCAAACGGTGTGGGTGCATTTACTGGAGACACAAATTCAACCTCAATCGGTGCTGGTGTCTTTGCAGATGATGTTGTTTCAAACTCAAGTGTCACCGACATATTTACTTCAACATCCCAGATGGCTGAATTTGGACTATGATTGGATTAAGAGTAACTATTGGCTTCTGTGGGTCATCACTTACTATGATCAACCCAATTGATCCCTCGGGATCCCAATCATCCTCTATTTCAATCATGTGAATGCCTTGACCCTTATGGTCTAGCAGAGGGTTATTGCGGACATTCGGAGCGGGCTCTTTCGCCATAATAATCTTGTTGTCAATCAAAGCCTGGATCTTGTCCTTTAGAGAACGACATTTGTCGATGGTGTGTCCCTTCATGCCGGAATGGTATGCATAGAATTTGTTTGGGTTGACCCACTGAGAAGGGTTCTCGGGTGTTGCAGCAGGGATAGGGTGACATAGACATCAGCTTTGAGTCTTTCGTACAACTGGTCGATAGGTTCAACAATGGTTGTATATTGTTTTGGAGGTCTATGGTCAAAATTTAGTTGAGGTCTAGGGAAGTTTTGGCGTGTAAGAGGAGTCTGATAGTGGGATGGTTGAGCATTGTAGGCTTGCTAACCATGCACGGGTTGGGAATATCTGGGTGAAGTATGCTAATATGTGGGAGGTGAATGTGATTGATAAGTGGGTGGTAGAGTTTGGTAAGAGGGTGAGAGTGCTTGGTAGTTTGGAGTAGGCTGATATATGAGTGGAGGCATTGGGTAGGTTTGGTACTTGATCGGAGATTTGGTTCTTTGTGCCACCATTATGGCTCCTACGTCCCTTTTTTGGACACCCCACTTGACTGTAAGGCATTATTTGTAGCTTGCAAGGCCTCGAAGTTCGTAACCATACCACTTTTGATGCTCTCTTTAATCCTTTCACCCATCTTGATAATGTCGGAAAATTTGTGGCTCTCGATCATCATTAGCCTTTCATAATACTGTGGGTCCTGAGCCCGAACAAAGAATTTGTTCATTTGTTCCTCCTCTAAGGCAGGTCTGACCTTAGCAGCTTCGGACCTCCAGCAAGTAGCATACTCGTAAAATGTTTCTTTGGGTTTCTTCTTTAGATTTTGAATATAGAACACATCCGGCGCATTCTCCGTGTCGAACCTGAACCTGTCCATAAAGTCAGATGCCATGCCCACCCAGTTTGACCACTTCTTCGGATCTTGGCTAATGTACCAACACAAAGAATCTCCTTTCAAACTCCTCATGAAAATCTTAATGCAAATTCTCTCCTCTTTTCCTACTCTAACCAGCTTGTCACAGTACATTCTCAAATAGACCCTTTGATCTCCTGTACCGTCGAACATTTTGAACTTCAGAGGTTTGTACCCCTCAGGCAGTCCAACATCGGGCTGTATGTAAAGATCTTTATAGTTTAGCCCCTCAATTCCCTTACTCATTTCAACGCCTTGAATCCGGCTAGTCAATTTCTTAAGTTCTTTAACTAGGTTCCCAATGAGTGAGTCTTTATCATCAGACTCGAGTGTGTTTCAGATGGGTTGGGTGGAGTGTGGCATAGTCTCCATATGGATGGGGGTGTTATGGTGGGTGTGGAAGTGGTCATTTTTGGAGTTTTGAAGTTCTGGGATGAACAACGGGGTGTTTGTTTGAGGTATGGCAGGTGTTGCAGTGGCGGTGAGGAGCAGGATGGTTATGTTGCTTTGGGAAATTCTATGGAGGTATAGGGTTCTAAGCATTTGGGAAATTGATATCTGGAGTGGTGAGGGAAAATGACAGATTTGCCAGATTTCGAACCTGATCAAGTTCTTCTTGGAATTTCAGCAGCCTTTTTTCGAGTTTGGGATGCATTTTCTTTGGAAACCTGAGTAACGTGACCATGAATGACCTCTACCAGTTCAGTTGAGTTCTCCTTTCTAGCGTTGTTCAAATCTTCCATCTTCCCTTTGTTCTCATTTTTGACAGGACTAAGAGAAGGAGTGGGTGGAGGGCCCTTGGATCTTGTGGAATAGGATGATGTTGCCAGAGTGCTTGAACTAACCTTTGCGGAGGGGAATAACAAAATAATAAAACAAAAAGGTAACCAAGTTAGTGAGGATCATAAGAAAATGTTGCAATATTTAAGCACATAGTGTAGAAATATAAAGGGTGTACTAATTTGGGAGCCTCGTTATACCCGAGGTAGGCCTAGCAACAAGTTGATTTGGAGAACTTAGAATGCTAAATGCCTCATTTCATTGATAAAAAATACACGAATCCCAGATTGATACTAGATAAACGAGAAATAAAACTCACTAAGGGCCATTGGCCTTATTAAATTTTATAAAGCGAAAAGAAAACTTCCTATCTACTTGGTCCCAGAAGGACCTTCCTCAGGTTGAATGCTTTCGTTGATCAGATACTCCAGTTCGCGTCGGTGACTCTCTTCCTCACTTTTTCTTCCAATTCCAGCAAACTGTATTCCAGATATTCCAACTTTTTGCTAGCTTTGGCGGCCCTCTCTTTCCACTCATTGATTTCCTCATTTGGTGGAAGACTTCTCCACCAGTATAGCAAGAATGGGGGCGTGCTAATCATATCGAAACTAGGGACCTCGTGCCTCATTTTCTACAAAACAAAAGGGTTAGACCCTACCCTCACCAGACTCGACTATTTAATACCAACAATTAGCATGAAGCATTTAGTTCTCCGAATAAATGCACAGAACGTGGTGATGTCTGTTTGGGTTTAGGGAAACCCAGTGGACATTGGACAAGGCTATCGTAAAGGATCATTATGTGGACAACATAACTGATCTAGCTAGGTTTGACCATGATGCATGCACAATTTAAATGGAGTAAGGTTTCTATGGGGTTTTAGACTGGTACCCTTGAGCGGACAACTCAAGGGGGGAAGGCACGAAACTGTCGACTACACCGTTGATCGAATGGTTTTACCACAAATACACCTTTCCGAATTTAGGGGGTGATAATAGGAAGAGCGCAACCACTCATTATAAGCGTTGCTATGGGATTTGTTTAGCGCGAGTGGAATATGATGTTGAGCATGATTATGCAATAATTAAAAGCAAGTTGTCACGTATTTGCACGTTAAGAAAGCAGTAAATACGACAGTTTCATAATTTAAAGCAGCAACAAAGGAAAGAAACAAAAGACAAGTCAGTTTTGTAATTGAAAAGGGAATTGAATGCTTAAAGGAATTAAACAAGTAATTGCACATAAAGAGATATAAATTCACAAAAACAGTCAGAAATGGCAAGAGCGTAGATAATCCCTAGCGGAGTCGCCATGCTGCCGCACCCCCTTTTCCTCCATGAAAATTGGGTTTATGAAATTTGGTATAGGACAACTCATTCCTTTTGGGAACTGGTTTTAGCATTTGAAGAGTCGCCACCTAATGAGTTAAGGTGCATTAGGACACCAATAGAGATTCAATTCTAAGTTCATTTGAACAACCAGAGATTAGGTAAGGGCTTGAAATTATCCTGAGGGGAAGGTGTTAGGCACCCCTCAAGATCCACTAGTGTGGTTCCTGGCCAGACAGTTATTGTGAATTTGGGGTGCCATTGACACACAAGCAGATAAGGCTCAAATAAGAGGGGATTTTAATACACAATGATTTGAAAGTAAACAAAGTTTGGGAGAGAGCAATTAAAAGAGCTAATTTTAAACAAAGATTTTCATCGCTTTTAAAGGAAAAGGGAAGTAAAGAAAATTGGGTCCTAGGTTTATTAAAAATATGGATCACATCAATGCAATACTCGGTAATCACTCCTCAGAAGCTGGGCTACATGTGGTATTAGAGAATTGGTCATCATATCTATATCTATCTTTTCCCACCCCGTTTAAGGTATTAAAGCACGAATTGGTCTCGATTACTATTGCATGCTATTACCTGTCCCGTTCCTATCAGTCCCGGAAGTACTTAGGACTACTATTCCTAGAGGGAAGGGATATTAGGCTGATTGGTTTCAAAGGATAAAAATCTAAGGTGACATACAAAATCATATACTGCATGTTGGGGAAGCATATAAATAGATAAAGGCTCAAATACACCTCCTTGAACAAAAGCACATGACTATCATGACTTACACATACTTTTTAGGTCTGATTGAAATACTAAAGAAGATGGGAGTTTGATTCAGAGCTAGATTCATCAGATAGCTCATATAAGAAGCCCAAATCAGGCTTGCCTGCTGGTTGGAGCAGTTGCTAATTAATAGAGCTGAATTCAATTTTATTGTTGTTATTACCTAAGGCTTGCCTAAGTGTTTAGACGAAGTCTTATAGGCATGATATCTGCTTAATTCAGAATGCGGTGAAATAATAAAAATGAATTATTTGAAGTCCTGTAGGCATGCTTGTTAAACCTCGTTAAGTAAGGGAATAATATTGTTTAAAACTGATTCAGAATAGACTGATTTTAAAATAGACCAATTTCAGATTCTACATGTGATGGTATCTATTATTGCTGATTTAAACCCTATGATCATGATATCTAACATTGAGTGTGAATGGTGGTGATACCCAATTTTTTTCTGTAAAATTTTTTCTGCAAAATACTTTCAAAATAACATATGTATGCATATCTAAGTGTGACCAAATATTTTAGTATTTTTCGTAATTTTTAAAAGATTTTAAAATCAATTTATTGCCCTATTTTAACAATACAAAAACCAATAATTATTCCTCAAATTATCATTTTTAGTGATTAAATTAATTTATTCTCATATTTATACAAAATATAGCTAAGGTAATTTGTACATATTTTTACAAATGTTTTTAGTATTTTAAAGCTAAATTGTATATAATTGCAATATTAGCCTATTTTAAGAATTAATTGCATTTATAATTATAAAATTGATTCTAGCATTTTTAATCTAATATTTATATATTATTAATTAATTTAACATCTTTAATTTGTTTTCAGAAATTATTTTACTATTTTTATAAAATAAAAAGGGGAAAAGTGTCTATTTAAATACTAGCCATATTTCATTTCAATTGTAGCCCAAATCAACCCCTCAATTTAAACCCAACTTCAATCTCAATTGGACCGGCCCAATTCCTAAACTACCTGCCCATGACCCACTTTAATCCGACCTACCCGACTCCCCTATAAATCTAGGCCGTTGATAAAAATGATCAACGGCCACGATCCTGTCTTTTTCTTTTAAAATTTACCAAATCCCCCAACCCTATTTCATTTTCAATTATCCGCCACCCCTGAAACCCTCATCCTCTCAAACTCTCTCGAACCTTCTCCGAACCCTAATCGTCTCCTACCATTTCCACCGTGAAACCCACCGGAATCCATGGCTTCTCAGGTTGTGGGAGTCCTATACTCACCTCCTATTGATCCTATATGCTTGATACCTGAAGATTCGAGGCCTGACTTCGAAGGTTTTCATCCAGACCTCTATCGATTCAAGTTTCTCTGACCATCTCCAGCCTTGCTCCGACGTGCTATAGTTGTTTGAGCCTGGTGCTAACCTCTCCGACTCAGATCGGTGACCTTTCAAAGCCTTTCTCATCTCTAGGGTTCTTCTGAAACCCTAACTCTCCGAGGTTTTCTCTGATTTCTTTAGATTCGTTGTGTATCTGTGCTCTCTTTGAGTTTTTAAACGACTTCCCTAACTTTTCTTTCGAAAATTACTTTCAAGAAAACCTTTCTTTTCCGATCTAGGGTTTTCTGAAAATGTTTGAGTATTTTTAAGATTTTCTTTTTCATTCGTGTGTATTTGCCTCTATTGTGCTCCTGTGTTTTTATCTACCACGTTCTTGTATGTGTTCTGTTCTTGTATGCTCTTCTACTGAGTTTCTATACTCCGTTCTTGTATGTTCTTTTTACTGTGTTTTATATGCTCCATGCTTGTATGTTCTTCTACCATGTTTTTCGTACTATGTTCTCGTATTTTCTTCTACTATGTTAGACTATGTTTCACCTATTATATTTTTCTACCGTGTTCTTAAGGTTTTGCTATTTTTCTTCTACTGAATCTTGTTTGGATTTCTCCTGAAAGATCCTCTTAGGCATGCTTCTTCCACTGTTCTTATCAGTATTTGCCATTATGTTCTTTGAATCCTTCTAATGTGATTGCTTGTTACTTTGCTACCATGTTTTCTCATGAGTTCTATTGCTGAAGAGGCATGTTCTTTTCTGAAACTTCTAAACATGATTTCGATGCAATTGCCTGCCCTTTTATCTTTGCTTTATGGTTTGCTTGAACTAGGGTTTTATTTTTAGAACCCATGACTTTTTCAAACTAACTTCGAGTCTTTGAACTGAGTTTGGACATTTGTTTTCATATAATGCTGAACTTTTACCTAAACTCTTCTACACTAGATTTCTTCTACTGATTTACACGACAATCTTCCTTCGTGCTTACATGCTCCTTATATATGATGATTTTTCCTCTAAATGGTTTTCAAATTTGCAATTAGTGTAAACTTACTTCTGAATATAGCTTGATTGATTTCTTTCCATCTTTTACTGATTTCCTATGTGACTCGACTTAGGTAAAACCATTCTTTATCTTTTGTGACTTGGTTCATTCTTACCAAATTTCAGACCTTGTGATTTACTGGCTGTTAATTGATTCCCTTGCTTTATTTGCACAAACTGTGTATTGTCAAAACCCTGTCCTTAAATAACCTTTATGTATTTGCGCTCAATTGCATGCTTTACACAAAGGGTTTATTCAATTCATTTCCTTAAATGGTTTTACCCGTTTGAATCTGAATCCCTTAATTAAGGAAAGCCTTGTGTAATTGATTGACAATAAGTTTTCAAACTATTTTCTTACCTTATTTCTGCCTGCTTTCTACACTATAAATACACACTTTGTTTCCACACAACACACGATTTAACAAAGACTTCAGACTTTACAATTTCACAATCTCTTCTGAACTCACACTTATAGTATTCTGTCTTCCTGTTTGCACTTTGGCTTTTACATGGCTACTGCTTTTTCTACTTGCTTCTTTGAAACTGGTATGTCCTAATTTAAGTTAAAGCATAACTCCAATGTGTTTACTTATAGCCTTTGTATTTATGTCTACTTTATTGTTTTCTGTGGAGTTTGACCTTTAGCTGAGTATGCCTATGTTCCTGCTTCTTTTATGAATCTTTGTTCCCTATCCCATTACCCCTATGTGTTACTGAGTGGTGACTTATGGCATGACAATATGAGTTGTTGTCTATGAACTGAGTTTTGAACCAATGGGTCTTAACCTCTAACAGGCTGGAAGGTGTGCCATCATATCTCATTGCTGGGTATGCCCATTACTCTACTCTTCTTGTGTCCTTGCAAATTCCCCACTTCCCTATACCCTTATGTGTGCTGATTTTAAGTTATTCCCCTTTTCCTTTTCCCCTTTTAGAATTCCATTCCTGCACTTGCACTCTCTCTTAGTTCCTAAGTTCTGCCCCCCTCTTGTGAGCCTTGCCTTGGGACCTTGAGTTCCATCTGAACTTGGACACCTGAGGGCTGGCCCTCCCACACTGCACTATGTCTTAATCTTGTAACGCATTTGGGTGTAAGCACTGCCCGGAGTCCACATGAGGCTCTTAGGGAACTCTAATACATCCAAATGAGAGAAAGGCTTTGGTTTTTGATCTCTTGGAGTTGGTTCATCTCATATTTCAGACAAGGAGCCTGAATTAGGCGCCCCTTGGTTGTACTTTTAATTTCTGATGTATTTTTCCTTTCTTACGTTTATTTTGGGTTGTAATAACTTGTAATAAACTATTGGCGATGGCTAGTAAAAAGGGAGGGCATAACTGCATGCAAAGGGTAGATATCCTGCTTATAGGTTTGTGAATTCTGCATTCATATGTATACAAAGGGTAGGTATCCTGCTAATGGGTTTGTGAATTCTGCATTCATATAGATATCCTGCTTTTAAGTTTGTGAATTCTGCATTCATATAGATATCCTGCCTATAGGTTTATGAATTCTACATTCGTATAGATATCCTGCCTATAGTCTGAAATTCTGCACTCATCTAGATATCCTTCTTATAGGTTTATGAACTCCGCATTCATATAGATATCCTGCCTATAGGAGTTTCTTTCTGAATTTATGCACTCACATTAGATGCCATGTCTATAGAATTCTGTATTCTCTCATATAGATACCATGTCTATAGTTAAACGGAAATCTAAATCCTACATATGCATCCTTCATTAGGCAAAAGGTGTTTATAGGGTTTTAAAATAATCAACTGTATCTAGATGTCATGCCTACAGGATTTCTGCATCTTTACTATATCTATATAAGTGGCTAAAACCAACAACGCATAGAAAGCATGCCTATAAGACTAATAACCAAGTCTGAAATGTTTCGCTCGTTTATAAGTCTAAAACCAATGACTAATGCCTGCAGAACTTATAACTCGCATATTCTTTAACGATTTTGCAACTTTTCTAAAATTAGTATGTAGTTACTTCATCTTTTCTGAAATCAGTAGATATCAAGCCCATAGGTTTTCGTCTAACACTTAGGCAAGCCTTAGGGTAAAAGTTATAAACTGCACCAGTCTTTATTAATTACAACCAGCAGGCAGGTCTAATTCCGACTTCTTATATGAAAATATGTGATAAATCAGCCTGCTTTAACTTTTAAGTTTAATTAGACCCTAGTCAATATGTGCAAGACATGCTAAACTATATGCTTTTCTTTGATCTAAGGAGGCATGTTTGAGCCTTATTCGTTTATCTGCTTTCCCCAGATTTGTTATATGCGTTTTGACTGTCGCCTTAGAATTTTTACCTTTGAAACTATAAAAGCCCAACATCCCTTCCCTTTAGGATTAGTAGTCCTAATGCCACCGGGACTGATAGGATCGGGGCGGGTAATAGCATGTAATAAGAAAACGAGACTATTCTGCGCTTTAATACCTTAACGGGGTGGGAAAGGGTAGATATGGATATAATGACCACACGATAACACCACGTGTATAAGTGATTACTAGGTTTTGTGTGGGGTGATCTATATTATTAATAAACCTAGGGCCCCCTTTCCTTTGTGCTTTGTTTCTTTTAAATCTTTTAAAAATGTTTCTTCAAAATCAACTCTCTTTAACGCTTTCCGACTTTCGATTCTAACCTTTATGTGAAAAATCCCCTCTTATTTGAAGTCCTACTTTCCTATGTGTTATTTGCACTTAAGTCATAACAATAGCTTGGCCGGGAACCACACTAGTGGATCCTGAGGGGTGCCTAACACCTTCGGATAATTTCAAGCCCTTACCCAATCTCTGGTTATCCAAAATAAAACCCTTCTTAGTGTCCTAATGCACTTAAATCATTAGGGGTGACTCTTCAATTCTCTTAAACCCAATTCCTAAAAGGGAACGAGTTGTCTTCCCCAAATATCAAAAACCCGATTTTCACGAAGGAAAAAGGGGGTGCGACAAATGGAACGAATCAGATTTATTTAAGAACCCCTCTAGGCATGATTTCTAAGTGTAACCGATTTATGACACTTATTTTTAGCCGTTTATAACTTAAAGCATGATATCTAAGTGGCATGTGGAATTTAAATACGTCCTATAGGCAGGTTATCTAGGTGTGACATTGATCATGAAGAAACTGAGATAAACCCTATAGACATGGTTTCTAAAAAATCCAGAATTGAACACAGAGAATTTTAAATAGTCCTATAGGTTGGTTTTCTAGGTGTGACATTGACCATGAAGAAATTGAGATAAACCCTATAGACATGGTGTCTAAAAAATGCAGAATTGAACACAAAGAATTTAAATAGTCCTATAGGCATGCAGTCTATCCTTGAGCATACATGATCACCCAACCCTTTTCACTAGCCATCCCCAAATGTTTAGTACAGATTATTACAAACCAGGAATACAAAATTAAATCAGAAGGAATGAAAGAAAAAGCTACAACCATAGGAAAGCCTGATCTGGCTTCCTATCTGAGATATACAAGGAACTGTATCATTGCCAATGTCATTAATTTCGAAGCCTTTCTTAGACCTGGGTGTGTCAGAGTTCCCTAAGGGCCTCAATAGGACCCCGGTCAGTGCTCAAACCCAAGTTACATAACCAGAATAGAGATGAGTGCAATGTGGAAATGCCAGCCCTCATGTATCCAAGTTCAGAGGAAGTTCATGGGTCCCAAGGCAAGGCTCACATGAAGGGGCAGAACTTAAGTCTAAGAAGAGAGTGACAGTGCAGAAAAATAGTTTTAAGAGCTGAGGGAAGAAAGGAGAGGGAAAGGGTGATGGGGAGGGGGCAGCCATTAACACTTCAGTGAGTCAATAACTTCACACAAAGGGGGGCAGGGGATTGGGAATCCATTGCAAGGAGCTTTCATACTTAGGCATGGGTTTACTTTGGGCATGTGCAACAATAGGAAGTGCTGACATGCTTGTAAATCAACCAGAACACACAACATATAAGAGAAACATGGAGGTTATGATCCTAATAGGATCAAATTTGGGTCATGCACAGCAATTTCCAATGCTGTCATGCCCCAAACCAACCAGAAGTATCAAAAGCATTGGGGTAGAGATTTAGGATTCACAGGTCATAATACATTGATCCATAACAGGAGAAGGAAAATTACAGCATGCTAAATAATGGTACTGGGTTAAATGCAATCAGTAGGCAGACAAGAATGCAAGAAATAGTAAATAAGCATGTTCTTGTTGGTGCAGAAAATTTAATTAGAACATACCAATAAGAAATGCAAATGCGCAAAATAAGCAAGTTTTCCCATAGCCTAGCCTTGGCTTTCAGCCGGCTAGGTAAGGCAGCAATATAGTAATAGTAGAGAAGAGATAGAGCTTTAGTGTAATGTGTGTTTGAAGTCAAGTGTTATGCCTTGTGTTCGTGTTTGAAAGAGAAGAAGTACATAGTATTTATATATTTTTTGTAAGCGATTAAGAGAGGGGTAATAAGTCACACACATGGAAACAATCATGGTTCAAAATCAATTATACAAGTGATTCCCTTTAATTAAGGGAGCACTTGCTTAACGGGCATTGACAAGTTTAAAACAAGGAAAGTAATCAATTTGTCAGCAGGCTGACAGTTGCACTAAGGCAAGTAGTAAGATATTTAGCTAGCAATCGAGTCTAGGTTCAAAGATACTCTAATTTTGGAAAGGATTTAGTACGGCAAAATAGGAAACGAACTTGGTTAACTTTAATGGGCAAGTGAAATCAGAATTTAACAAAGGAAAAGTTTGGAATTAGTCACAAGTTTGAAAATCAGTCAAAGAAGGAGACTCAGCATAAATAGGGTGCTTAAACATTATACATGTGAGGCCAAGCCTGTTGGCAAGAGGAAATAACATGCAATAGTAGCACAAAAAGAAAATTCAATATATAGCAACACTCGAAACATGATAGCCAGTTGAATCAGTAGTGAAGAAACATCGAATATCAAAAGAATGCGAAAATTTCACAGTAGCAAGTGAGGAAAACCCCCTTTGAAAATTAGGGTTTCGAACATATTCAAGTTTTAGAGATGATAGAAACTCTGAATTAGAAGAATCACACAAAGGAGCAAAAGGTTTCGAAATAAAGAGCTTCAAATCGATTCATGCACTTAAACTAACAGTCTCAGACTCAAAGCCATAAGGTTTTCAGCAATAGAAGAATTTTAAAGATGGATAAACCAACAAATTGGATAAAACTCAGGCAAACAATCATTCGTCTAATAAATAGTCAAAAGAAATTAGGGCTTTAACATGCAAACTCAAGTAGAAGAACGATATGAGAAACATAGCAAGGCATGTCAAGAAAAATCAGAGAAACGTTTGAAATAACTTAATAGAAACCCTAATCGGAAAAGATAAGGGATTTTGAAGGCAGAGTTTTAAAAGAAACTCTGAGAAAAACGCTTAAAAGTCCAGAGCAAACATAGATCAGAAACAGATCTAAGAGAAATGGAAAGAACCTTTTGAGGTTAGGGTTTCAGAAGAAACCCAAGTGATAAGAAAGGCCTTGAAAACCATCGATCTAAGCCGGAGAGTCAAAGTCTGACTCGACTAGCCATAGCTGGCCGGTGAAATGTTAGAGATGACCGAAGAACAACCATGAACTGAAATTGAACAGGGTCTGGACCAAACTCTTTCAAGATCTAGCCTGGAGACCATAAGAATCGAACACATAGAAGCCATGGGGGGTTGATACAGGTCTCCGATGACCTCGGAAGCCATGGATTTGGGGTTGTAGTTTGATGGCGGTGGCTAGGGTTCGATGGAGTCTCAGAGAGAATTGAGAGAGAGGGGAATTCAAGGGCGGCTGTAGGTAAAAAAATGATTAAGGTTTGGGGATAGTTGGGCATTAATTTAGGAAAGGGTTAATGTGAGCCGTTGATCTGAACGATCAACGGGTAGGATTAAATGGGAATTCGGGTGGGTCGTTTAAAAGGGTCGTGGGTCAATTTTGATTGGGAATTGGGTCGAGGTAAAATTGGGTTTAAATTGGGGATCCAATTCAACCTGTAATTGAAATGCAATTGGGGCTAGATTTTAAATAGCCACTTTTCCCTTATTTATTTTATAAAAAATAGCAAATTAATTTCTGATAAAAAATTAAAATAAAAATAATTTATAATTTATAATTATCAATTTAAAAATACTGGGCTTAGTTTTTATAAATATAAACGTAGTTAAACCTTAGAAGAGACTAATATTGTAATTATATGCAATTTTAGCTTAAAAATACTAAATAAATTTGTAAAAATGTGCAAAAATTATATTGGCTATATTTTGGCATAAATATGAGAATCCAATAAATGAATCATCAAAAGTAATAATTTTGAAAATTATTATTGGATTTTTATGGATAAAATAGGGAAATGAATTAATTTAAAAATCTTAAAAAAAATAAAATATTTGGACATACTTATATATGCATATGCTATGTTGAAAGTATTTTGTATATTAAAAATATATAGAAAAAAATTGGGTATCAATAACGCCGATGACTGATCCCTCTGCTGGGATGAACTAGCAAAACAACGAGGACACTACCTCCATATTTGACCCATCTCTCCACACTCATAACAACTCCCAGGTGCTGGAGAAGGGGACTGAAGGGAACCCCTCGCAGTGGAGTCAGTAGCAGATGCACTCGGCACAAAAGAGCCCTGAACTGAGGGAGCACGAGATGAACTCTGAGTCGGAAGGGCACTAAGTAATGACTTACCCTGATGTGAATTGTGAGAACCATGACCCGATGATGCCCTACAATAACCTGGGTGTGCTGGTTGAGTAAGCCTAAATGGACGGCCTTTGCCGTGCTGAAACTGACCCCTCGAAGGAGAACCACTGTAACTACCAGATCCCCGAGGCCTTTGGCCTCCCTCCCCTCTCGCTCCTGGCGACGAACAAACTCAATCTCTCGGGCAATATCCACAACCTCCTCGAACGTAGCACCAGTCACCATCTCCCTGGTCATGAGAATATGAAGCTGATAAGTAAGACCATCAACAAACCTCCAGATCCTCTCTCTATCTGTTAGAACCAACCAGATGGCATGATGAGCCAACTCAGAGAACCTCAACTCATACTGCAACACGATCATTTCCCCCTGACGCAACCACTCAAACAGCCTACGCAGCTCCTCTCTGCGAGATTGCGGCACATACTTCTCCAGAAAGAGAACGGAGAACTGCTGCCAGGTAAGGGTTGCTGTACCAACAGGCCTACGCCTCTTAAAATCCTCCCACCAAGTGAAAGTAGGTCCTGAAAACTGATTGGTAGTGAAAGCGACCCCGCTGGTCTCCAGAATACCCGCGGTACGAAGCATCCTCTGACAGTTGTCCAAAAAGCCCTGGTCATCCTTGCCCTCTACACCACTGAAGGTCGAAGGCCGAAGCCAACCAAATCTCTCCAATCTATGCTGCTCGCCCTCTGGAGTAGCAGGAACTACATAGTCCTGAGCAGCTGCAACCAGCTGGGCGGGGTGTGCCCCCGGCGTCTGAAGTCCCTGCACAACCTCCATAGGTGTGTGAGCGACGGGTGTCTGACAACCTCCCCCGATCTGAGAAGTAGCTGCGGCTGTAGTGGCTGAAACCGCCTGAGCTAGGCCAGTGTAAACTGATAAGATCTGAGCCAAGGCATCCTAAAGACCCGGAATCACAATGGGCACAGCTAGTGCCTGAGCTGGTGCTGCCGGAGCGTCCACAGCTAGGACCTGGTCCTGAATTGGGGCAGCTGGTGGATCTACCGGTACTGCCTTTGCTGCTCTGCCTCTACCATGACCATGACCGCGTCCTCGGCCTTAGGTGGCTATAGCTGGTGGCACTAGTGGTCATCCACCCTCTCCGGTAGCGCGTTTCCTCACCATCTGTGAGAGAATAGAATAACAGAAGTTTAGTACTCGAATCAACACGTTCGTATGACAAGAATTTCAAGAATATGAAGTTTTTCCTAAAGGTTCTGCAGCCTCTCGAGGATAAATACAAGCGTCTCCGTACAGATCCGCGAGACTCTACTAAACATGCTCATGAATCGTAAGACCTATGTAACCTAGGCTCTAATACCAATTTGTCACGACCCTAAACTCGGACCCGGTCATGATGGCGCCTCTCGTGAAGATAAGGCCAGGCAACTATTCCAAATTCGATGTTAAACAATTAAACAACAATAAAATAGCCTAAAAATATGATTACTAATATGAAGTAGCAGATAATATCGATAAAATGCGGAAGTACAACCCAACACAGCCCTAACCAGGGTGTTACGAGTCACGAGCATCTATCAACACTGAATACTCAAATATAACTACAGAGTTTAACACTGAACTAAGGACATAAAGGAAAGAGATAGGGAGGAGCTCCGGGCTGCAAATGCCAACAGCTACCTAAAGACTCCTCGAGATCCGCTTGAAGCTGGAATGAATCAGCACTTAGGAGCGGGACCAGCTACGCCTGAATCTACACACAGGCTACAGAGAGTAAAGTGAGTACTCCAAATCGGTGAGTAACAAATGTAAGTAATGATTGAAAGTAAGAAAACACGTAAAGCACAAGGCATTCTATAATGAAGCAGTAAACCACTGAAAAGTCAAGTAAAATCCTTTTTCAACAATAACAGGTAATTGACAGACAATTAAGGTAAGTTAAACAAATAGAAGTTCGCCCCTCGGGCACAGTATCAACAAATCCTCCCCTCGGGCAATATCTCAGAATAATACCAGCCCCCTGGGCTCAATCTCACATCATAATGGGTACCTGCGCTCATTGGGGGTGTGCAGACTCCTGGAAGGGCCCCTTACGGCCCAAGCGCACTAACAAGCCATTTCGTGGCATCAAAACTAGGCCCTCGGCCTCATATCAATCAAGCCACCTCATGGCGTACATATCTCAGGCCCTCGGCCTCAAATCAGTGTCAGTATTTCCTCACAACATAGCCCTCGGCCTTACTCAGTCAAAAATCCTCACAAGCCCCTCGGGCAATAGTAAAATAATATTTCTCAGCCCAAACCTCATTTAAAATATCATTTAAGTATTAAAACTGAGTAAACATGGCTGAGTATGAAAATAGTAGAAAATAACATGACTGAGTTCAAGTAAAAAGTCAAAACAATGAGAAAATGTCAATGAAAAACCCCGAAGGATTCAAATAGTAGGCACTAGGCTCAAATATTGCATTCAGCCCAAATAATGATGATAGAAAATAGTTTTCTATCAAATACGCGGTAAAAATCATCAATCGGGATGGACCAAATCACAAATCCCCAATAGGGCACGGCCCCATGCTCATGATCAAGCATGTGCCTCATCTCAATATAGCACTACGATGTGCAAATCCAGGGTTTCAAACCCTCAAAGCATCATTCACAATCATTACTCACCTCGAACCGACCAAATCTCTAGCTCATGATGCCTTTGCCCCTCGAATCGGCCTCTACGCATGTCGAATCTATCCAAAATCAGAACGAGGACGTCAAAATATGCTAAGGGAACAAAGCCCAAGCGAAAATAATAAATAAAGGGCAAAAATCCCAAAATTACCAAAACCCAACCAATAGATTCCTTATCTTCCCACGAGTTCATACATATCAAAAGTTCTAAAATCCGACCCCAAATGGTCCTTCAAATCCCCAATTAAAAGTCCAAAATTTCCAAGCCCTAGCTCTTCAATTTTAAGCTTAAATTCCATGATTTTCTAGGTGAAAATTTCATAATAATCGAGTTTTAAGTCCAAGAATCTTACCTACAAGTGATTCTCCTTGAATCACTCTTCAATCTCCTTCAAAAATCTCTAAAAATGACCAACTATGGAGGAAATAAGCCCGAAATTCGCGAACAAGACGAGTTTAAAAACCTTCTGCCTAGGCATAATTTTTCTTCATCGCGATCATGGAACATCCTTCGCGATTGCGAAGCACAAATCTTCAGCTCCCAAAATTTACTCTATGCGAACACGATCAAGCCTACAAAAACCTGATGCTCAGAACTTTTACACTATGCAATCGCGGACCAACTACCGCGTTCGCAAAGAACAAACTCCAAGCCAACACCCCTAGTCCACTTAACTCTATGCGAACGCGACCACCTCCTCACACTATGTGATCGCAACTCCTCCTTCGTGAACACATAGAACAAAATGGACTTCCCCTCAAAAAGCTTTGCGCAATTGCGAGAGCCCCTACGCGATCGCAAAGAGTAAAACTATGCAACAGCTTAACCTGCAAATCTGCAGCATCTCCAAGGCATAAAATGGTCCGATTGACCATCCAAAACTCTCCCGAGGCCCCCGGGACCTCAATCAAAGGCACCAACATATCCTAAAATCTTATTCAAACTTGTTACAATCTTCAAAACACTTCAAACAACATCAAATCAACCAAAACACATCGGATTCAGGCCTAAGTTTCTAAAATCTTTCGAATTTCGCTTTTGATCAAAAACCCAACCAAACCACGTCCAAATAACCTGAAATTTTGAACAAACATCCCAAATGACATGAAGAAGCTATTGCAACTCTCAGAATTCCATTCTGACCCCTATATCAAAATCTTGCCTACCAACCGGAAATTGCCAAAATATCAACTTCGCCAAATCAAGCCTAAATCTACTCCAAACCTCCAAAACCCATTCTGATCACACTCCTAAGTCCCAAATCACCTCCCAAAGCTAACTGAACCATCGGAATTCACATTCGAGCCCTTTAACTCACAAGTCAATGTCCGGTTGACTTTTTCAACTTAAACTTCCTTAACAGAGACTAAGTGTCTCAAACCTTACCAAAATCATTCCGGATTCAATCCGACCAACCCGATACCATAAAACACGGAGAACAAAGTATAAAGAAGAAAAAATAGGGGAAACAGGGCGGTAATTCATTAGACGACTGGCTGAGTCGTCACACACATTGACCCATGACCAGATGGCGTTATATCCGCGCAGATATATATATATACACACACACACACATATACATACATATATATATATATATATATATATATATATATATA
>MU693692.1:68466-85067 GCA_026770625.1 Nicotiana glauca
ATATGTATGTATATGGGATATGAGAAAAGATTACAGTGTTATATACGCACCACCACCTGATCAGCTGGTATACGATGATGATGTTGGCCACAATGGCCGAGATGATATGATGGGATGCCCTTAGAAGCTTTATGATATTATGTATATATAGACCTATGCATTACATGCCATTTATATGCATGTGCATGATAATATAACTCTTTCACGATTTCCTATTTGGGGGAGTGTGTGCTGCAGTGGCTTCCTTGTGAAGGTAAGGTCCGAGGCACGATGTACAATATATATTTTTTGGTACTTATTATTTGAGTAGGTTGTTTTAAATTGGCATCTGGGTGTTTGTGATATTTTTGAACTAAAATTGTCTAAATACCATCACATCGTTAAGGTTTAGTTCAAAAGGAAAATAGGTATTCAGCATAATTGATAGTCGAACTTAAAAATTTTGACTGTCAAAGTCAGCTTAGAACAATTTGTTTAAAACATATTATAGGAAGGATGAATAGGCTTAAGGTCATAGTGCAGTAGTAAACCTACATACAAGACATGAAGCCTATATATTAATTAATTAAATAATACTGACTATATGAGAATAATATGAGAGCAGAAATGCATCAAACATGAGACCTATTAATAAAAATGGAATGGTACTTGTTCGTGAGGACAATAAGAAGGGCAACAACATTCAGTTCGTATTTGATCGAATGCGAATGTAAGATTTCAGTTTTATGGGTGCAATATCCTCCTATGTTCTTAGATCGGACTTGTTATATTTTTAAATAGTGAGTTCATAGTTACTATTATTGTAATTTTAATAAATTTTCAAAGAGAAAATGACTCTCTATAGACTTTCAAAATTTTAATAGAGACTTGCAGGATGAGCCATTTACTCCATGTTTCTTCCATGCTCTTTATATATTATTTTACATGCCTTACATACTCAGTACATTATTCGTATTGCCATCCTTCTGTTGAGGACGCTGTATTCATGCCTGCATGTCTAAATAATCAGTTTGATGAGCCCTCATAGTAGACAATATTGGCATTCAGCAAAGGATCGGTAAAATTCTACTTCATTCAGAGTGTAGCCGAGTCTATGAGTCATCGTATTAGAGTTTTTCTTCAGGCTTATGGGTAGGCCGGTGCCCTATCCCATTTGATGTCAATTGAACGTAGAGGCTTTGTAGATAGAGATTCAGATTATACAGTAAGTCAGAGGCCTTGACGGCCCATATGTATTCATGTTTTAAGAACGATAGTTTATTGATACAATGTTGCCCACTTATAGTTGTACATTACGAGGTGTGGCCATGTTGGCCCATAATAGTTACCAAGAAAAAAAAGAGAGAGTTAAAGAGTAGTTTACTCGGGCCAGTGCGGCACCGAGTGCCAGCCACGCCTCCCCATGTTTGGAGCATGACATGGTATGCTGGTGCTCCAGTTATTGTAATTGCGAGCACTAGCATCGCAATTGCAAAGTATTCAGGGAGGGATCAAGTATTGCATTTGCGACGCCTTACTCACAATTGCAATGTTTGGGCTTAGGATGGGTAGGTCGCATTTGGGAAGGGACAGACTTCGCATTTGCGAAGTTAGTGTCGCATTTGAGATGTTTCCCTAGGTTGTCAGGCGCCATATTGTAAGTCATTATTTGCATTTGTGAGGGTTTGCAATTGCGAATCCAGGGTCGCAATTGCGGCTCCTGCATCGCGACCTAAGGGCTAGAAAAATATGACTTAGTCTCATTTTTATATTTTAGAACCTTAGATTCTGTAGGAAGCGATTTTGAGGAGGAATTTTGACCTACAACTATTGGGTAAGTGATTTTAATCAATTTTTAATTATATTACATGATTATTTAGGAGTTTTAACCTTTAATACATGGAATTTGAAGAGAAGTTTTGGGAAATTTTGTCTATGTTTTGTAAAATTAAAATTTGAAATTTGAGAGTCGAATTGGACTCGAATTTGAAAACAAAACACATATAAATTTGAGGGTTGACCTTTGTTGACTTTTAGAAATTATGTAAATATCTTAGCTTTATTAATCAAAATTGGTTTCTCTTGAATTGTTTGATGGTATTAAGTCGTTTTTGTTAGATTTGAGCCATGCGGAGGCAAATTTTATGGGAAAACCCATTTTGAATGTTGATTTAGACTAGTTGAGGTAAGTATCTTGCCTAACTTTGTGGGGGGGGGGGGGGGGGAGGGGAGGGGGCCACCCCATAGGTTTTGGTTAAATTTTACTATTTGAATTATGTGAAAGACGTGTACTCAAGGTGGGGAGTGTGTACACGACCTTATATGTGGAAATTTATCGGTTTATACTCTTAGGTTACGTATATGCATTTAATTAAGTTGTTATTACTTGTTACATCTATCATTGTTGAGTTCATTCCTATATGGCTTAATTAAAGTTGTTATTACATGTTCTATTTTCATTAACGAGGTTACTCTTATATGCATTTAGTCATAGGTTCTATTACATGCTATCTCTTTTACTGTTGGGTTTATGTTATGCATTTGAATTGAAGTTGCCATTTCATGGAGGTATCTTCCATTGGAGTTTATCGAAGTTGTAGTTATTGAGAGCCGGTAACATATTTTAATTGAAGTTATTTTTTATGGAGTGTCTTCCATTTTTGAGTTATTTTCCATTTATTATTGTTAATATTGAGACTCTTGTACATATTGTGGTTGAGCCGTGTGCTATGTTTTATTTATGGTGATGTTGATTTTGTTGTCTTGGCAATATTATGGCATATGAGCACGCATTGTGCGAGTTGATTATTGTATTGTGATGTGATGTGATGTGCATGCGACAGTATAAGGATGGTGATATTGGTGCTCATGCAGCGAGATAAGGTGGGATTTGCGCATGTTACTTGTAAGGGAAATTACTAGAAACTACGCAGTGAGATAAGGGGGCTAAAGCCCGTGAAGCTATTTTGGAAAAAATATTTTTAAAATAAATGCAAGGCTAACACGGCTTTATAAGGAAGATTGTGATTGTGACTTGTGAAATGTGCATATAAGGTATGGTACCTTGGTATGATTCTTGTTGTACATTCTATGTTGGAACGCCTTGTTGATTTGAATGGTTATTGTTTTTCCTCAACTCATTTCACTTGTATTTTGACCATATTTGATCATTTGTTGTTTTTACCATATGTTCACTCTTTGATGTCACTATCTCTTTTACTCCCGTTATTAACCTTATATTGATAATCTACATTATTGTTATTTATTGCTTTTACTTCCCATTATTAGATTATATTAATATGTTGTTCCGGTTTCTATGTCTAGCAGGTGTCTTGACCTGATCTCGTCACTACTCCACCGAGGTTAGGCTTGATACTTACTAGGTACCGTTGTGGTGTACTCATGGTGCCGTACACTAGTGAGTTTATTTAGTCATTTTGAAGGCTTCAAGGTATACCTGCTTGATGCTCACAGGCGTTAGAGTCACCTTCTGATATTGTCTTTACTATCGTTTATCTTCATATCAAAAATATTGTATTTATAGATTCCTAGTGTACTTTATTAGAACTTATGACTTACTACCACCAATTTTGGGGATTATATGACTGTTGTTCCATTTTGGTTTTATTATGATAGTTATCAACTTAGTTTACTATCTTAGTAGTTACTTCTGCTATATTCTCAATGTGTGTTAGGCTTACCTAGCCTTAGAGTTTAGGTTCCTTCATGACTACAAAGCTATTTTGAAATTCCACTTCTTTGATACCTTATCATGCAGATTTGTTGATTTTAAGATCTAAGTCTTTGTCTTTCTATTCTCTCATAGATGGTGAGGAAGCGCACCGCTGGATCGGGTGAGCAGACACCTATGCCTCCCTTCAAGAGCCGCAAAAGGCCGGAACCGAGGTAGAGGCCGAGGAGGAGTACATGCTATAACTAGAGTACCTACCCCAGTAGCGATTGAGGAGACACAAGTAGCTCCAATTGGGGGACAGACACCCGAGGCGCTTGTTGCTACACCTAGACTCTAGGAGGCCTTGGCACATTTCCTGAGTATGTTCGACACTTTATCTCAAGCAAGATTGATCTCAGTTACACCAGGTACATCTTAGGCTGGAGGAAGAGCTCAGACTCCCAGGGCCTGTACCCTAGAGCAACGGGTCCAGGTTGATCAGGTTTCGAGAATTATGCCAGCACAGCCAGTTATCCGATTCGACCTAGGGTCAGGCTAGATGCATTAGTGTAGGAGCATAAGAGGCTTGCGAGGTTCAAAAAGTATGGTCCTCCTACTAAGGATGTACAGGGTTTTCTAGACAAGGGCCAATGTATTCTCTGCACCACAGGAATTGTAGAGGTGAGCTGAGTCGCCTTTACTACATTTCAGCTGCCAGGGGCAGTGTATATGTGGTGATAGGCATATGAGGAGGGTAGGCCAATTGATGCAGCACCACTCACTTGGGCTCCATTTTCAGATATGTTTTTGAGGGAGTTTATTCTCCAAACACTCTAGGATGCACGACGTACAGAGTTCGAGTGGCTGCATCAGGGTGCTATGACGATGTTGGAGTATGCCATCAGGTTTAGTGAGTTGTCCTATCATGCACCCGCTTTGGCTTCTACAATCAGAGAGGGAGTCCGTAGATTTATCGAGGGGCTAAATTATGGTCTTAGATTCAGTATGTCTCGGTAGTTGGAGAAGGATACTCTATTTCAGTAGGTTGTGGAGATCGCTCAGAGGATAGAGAGTATGCAAATCCAGGAGAGGAAGGATAGGGAGGCCAAGAAGCCTCGAGATTCTGGAGGATTTAGTGATACCCGCACTGCAGTGTCAGCTCGTCAGAACAAAGGTTATGTGAGTCGATAAGTTCATTCAACACTTCCATCTACTCGTAGTGCTCCAACTATTCCAAGGTCTCAGGTCGCGTATTGGGCACAATCCCTTTCCAGTGCACCTCCTGCACGGGGTGCCTTCAGCCTTCAGTCTAGTCGATCGGGTCAGACTCAGCTTCATCTTCCACGCCCATACAGAGGTTGTTTCAAGTGTGGTGCTACTAGACATATGGTAAGGGACTACTACAGACTTAGAAGGGGTACACCTCCACAAATTTCCACGGTTGTACAAGGTCCACAGGCTATGGTTTTTGCTCAAGTTGCCTCTCTACCTACACTGCCAGCTAAGGGTGGAGGTTGGGCGGGTAGAGGTCGTCCTGGTAGGGGAGGCCAAGGCTGTTGCTATGCTTTTTCAAGTAGGACTGAGGTTTTTTCATCGAATACCATTATCACATGTATTATTCTGGTCTATCATAGGTATGCATAATTTTTATTTGATATGGGTTCCACTTATTCATACGTGTCATCTTATTTTGCTCCATATTTGGATATATCTCATGATTGTTTGAGTGCTCCTGTATATGTGTCTACGCATGTGGGCGATTCTATTGTTGTAGACCGTATTTATCGGTCGTGTATGGTCACCATCAGGGGTTATGAGACCAGAGTTGACCTATTATCGTTCAATATGGTAGACTTTAAAATGATATTAGGCATAGATTGGTTGTTTCCCTATCACGCTATTCTGGACTGTCACGCCAAGACCGTATTGCCACGGTCGGAATGGAGAGGTACATTGGATTATGTTTCCAGTAGGGTGGTTTCCTTTCTAAAGGCAAATCCTTTCTAAAGGCAAATCAAATGGTTGAGAAAGGGTGTGAAACATATCTAGCTTTTGTGGAGTATGTTAGCGCTGATACTCCTATCGCCTATCCAGTTCAGGTAGTGAGATATTTCCCAGATGTGTTTCCAGTAGATCTACCAGGCATGTCGTCCGGTAGGGATATCGATTTTGGTACTAACCTGGTGTTGGGAACTCAGCACATTTCTATTCTACCATATCATATGGCACTAGTGGAGTTAAAGGAATTAGAGGAACAACTTTAGGAGTTTCTTGATAAGGGTTTCATCCAGCCGAGTGTCTCGTCTTGGGGTGGTCCAATTCTATTTGTGAAGAATAAAGATGACTCTACGAGGATGTATATTGATTATAGGTATCTGAACAATATTACAGTCAACAATAGGTACCCACTACCGCGTATTTGTTCGACCAAATTTAGGGTGATGGGTATTCTTGAAGATTTATTTTAGATCGGGGTACCATCAGCTGAAGATTCGGGATTCAGATATTTCAAAGACTGCTTTTAGGACTCGCTATGGTCAATATGAGTTTTTGATGATGTTATTTGGGCTGACCAATGCCCTAGTAACATTTATACACTTGATGAAGAGTGTGTTCCAGACATATCTTGATTCTTTCATCAACGTATTCGTTGATGACATATTGGTGTATTCTCACAGCAGGGAGGATCAAAAGCAGCACTTGAGCATCGTGCTCCAAATGTTGAGGGAGAATAAGCTATATGCTAAATTCTGCAAGCATGAGTTTTGGCTTGATGTGGCATTTTGGGCCATGTGGTGTCTAGTTAGGGGATTAAGGTGGATCCAAAGAAGGTAGAGACTGTTCAGATTTGGCCCAGACAGTCTTCTGCTACTGAGATCCAGAGTTTTCTTGGCTTGAATGGGTATTATCACCATTTCGTGGAGGGGGGGGGGGAGGGGGTTCATCTGTCACAACTCCTTTGACCAGATTGGCTCAGAAGGGTGCCCTATTTAGGTGGTCCGACGAGTATGAGGAGAGCTGTCAGAAGCTCAAGATTGCCTTGACCATAGCTCCAGTTCTGGTTTTGGCTTCAGTATCGGGTTTTTATGTAATTTATTATGGCATTGGATGTGTAATGATGTAGGAGGATAAAGTGATTTCTTATGCTTCGCATCAGTTGAAGCCCTATGAGAAGAACTACCAAATACATGATTTAGAGTTGGCAATCATTGTTCATGCATTGAAGATTTGGAGGCACTATTTCTACGGCCTGTCTTGTGAGGTATTTATAGATAATAGAAGTTTACAACACTTGTCTAAGAAAAAGGATCTGAACTTGAGGCAGGGGAGGTGGTTAGAGCTATTAAAGGATTATGATATCACCATTCTATATCATACCAATAAGGCCAATGTTGTGGCTGATGCCTTGAGTCGGAAGGTTGAGAGCCTGTGGAGTCTTGCTTATATTCTAGTTAGAGAGAGACTGTTAGCATTGGATGTTTAGTCTTTGGAAAGTTGGCTCGTGAGGTTGGATGTTTCATAGCCTAGCTGAGTTCTTACTTGCGTGGTTTCTTGGTCTTCTTTGTATGAGCGCATCAAGGCACGTCAATATGATGAGCCCCACTTGCTTGTCCTTAAGGACACGATGCAACACAGTGATGCCAATGAGGTTTTGTATTGGAGATGATGGGATGTTGCGGATGTAGGGCCAGATTTTTGTGCCCAATATGGATAGGTTGCATGATTTGATTCTTGAGGAGGACCATGGCTCGCGGTACTCCCTTCATCTAGGTGCTGTGAAGATGACCAGGATTTGAGGCAACACTACTGGTGGACAAGTTTGAAGAAAGATATAGTGGAGTATTTTGCTCGGTGTTTGAACTGTCAGTAGAGATTTATGCACGTTGTGATGACCCGGCCGGTCGTATCATGAGTTACATCTTCGTTTTCCCCATTTATGCTTCTATTTTCCTTAAATATTGGTTTTATATGTGATCGGGTTGGTTGGCTCGGGTTTGGAAAGAATCTGAGAAGGTTTGAGACACTTAGTCTCTTTTAAGAAGGCTTAAGTTAGAAAAGTCAACCGGATATTGAGTTACGCGTTAGAGGGCATGGATGTGAGTTTCAACGGCTCGGATAGCTTCGAGAGATGATTTGGGACTTAGGAGTGTGATCAATATGTGCTTTGGAGGTCCGGAGTAGATTTAGTCTTGAATTGGCAAAATGGAATTTTTGCCGTTTTTCGGTTGATAGGTGAGACTTTGATATACGGGTCGGAATGGAATTCTGGAAGTTGCAGTAGCTTCTTATGTCATTTGGGATGTGTGTGCAAAATTTTAGGTCATTTGGACATGGTTTGGTTAGGTTTTTGATCAAAAGCGGAATGCGGAAAAATTTAGAACCTTAGGCTTGAATTTGATGAGTTTTCGTGATTTTGATGTTGTTTGAGGTGTTTTGAAGATTGGTACAGGTTTGAATAAGGTTATGGAATATGTTTGTGCTTTTGGTTAAGGTCCCGGGGGCGTCAGAGTGATTTCGGATGGTTGACGGGGAGTTTGAAGAATTAGTGCAGCTGTTGTATTTTGCTGCTTCTGGTATTTTCGCACCTGCGGATAAGGGACTGCAGGTGCGGCGCCACACATGGAAGGAAGAGCCGCAGAAGCGGCTAGAAGCATGATTGGTTAGGAACCGTAGAAGCATGCGGGCAACGGGAAAACTTAAGTGACTTCCGAAGAAGCGTATCGATAACCGCAAATGCGGTACCACAGATGTGGTGAAATGGCCGCAGATGCGGAAATATCTAGTCAGATTATAATAATTCCTCCTTTGCTATTTTCAGAGGGTTTCTCACTTTTAACACAAAAATTTGAAGCTTTGGGCGATTTTGAAGAGAGAAAATCATTGTTCTTCATTGAGGTAAGGATTTTGGATGATAAAACTTGATTATTTGTGATTAAGGAACAAAATATCAGTGTTAATTCATGAAAATCAGTAGAAAAGGGTGGAGTTAGGGCTTGAGATTAAGAGACCTTCTAGGGATGATTTGAGGGGTCAAATGAATTCTGATTTTTGAGTTATTTATATGTACGAACTCGTGAGATGATGAAGAACATTTTGGTATAAAGTTTGTCCAGTTCTGGGATGCGGGCCCTGGGGTCGAGTTTTGACTGATATCGGGTTTTATGCTTAAAATTGATATTTTTCAATTGAATTCATTCGTTTAGCATAATTTAATGATAAAAATCTGAACTTGGTAGATTTGGAGCACTCGAAAGTAGTTTCGAAGTGAAAAGGCATTGAAAGCGAGATTTCGGGCCGGATTGAGGTGAGTAATAATTTTAAATGCTGTCCTGAGGGTATGAAACCCCGAAATTTCACAACGTACGGCTATGTTGAGGTGACTTACACGCTAGATGACGACCGTGGGGTAGAGCACCATTAGTGTTGAGGTGACTTACACGCTAGATGACGACCGTGGGGTAGAGCACCATTAGGGATTGTGATTTTGTCCATCCCGAATGATTACTTTACTGCGTATTTGATACTTAATTGTTTAATACTATTATATTTTGGGCTAAATGCCATATGTGAGTTTTGTGCCAGCTATTTTAACCCTTAAAGGAATTTTTAAATGATATTTTGCTCACTGATTGATTTCATACTGGTGCTCAGTCATACTATATATTTTACGATTTTAAAGACTCAGCTATTTTATTTTGTTTTGAACACATTAAATGATATTTTCAAAGGTATTTGAGGTGAGCTTCATATTTTACGGTGGCCCGAGGGCTTATGAGATTTTGAATGAGTAAGGCCGAGGGCTTGTGTTGTGAGGATACATTTGGGTCAGGCTGCACGCCACAAAAGTGATACATTGATTATAATAATGAGGCTGAGGGCCTGATATTCTACGCCACGAGGTGGCTTGAGATTTATATAAGGCCGAGAGCCTATTTATGATGCCACAAGCTGGCTTGATTATGCGCTTGGGCCGTAAGGGACCCCTCCCGGAGTCTGTACACCCCCAGTGAGCGTAGGTACCCATTGTGATTCAAATATGGCCCGAGGGGCTGGTATTGTTCAGTGACATTGCCCGAGGAGCTGATTCTGTTATTACTGTGCCTGAGGGGTAGTTATTATGTGTTTACTTTTTAGTTATTTTCATGTATATTGTTAACTGTTTAAGAGGTATTCATGAAATTTCTTTGTTTAATTATATTTACTGATTTGCTATACCTATTGTATCTTAATGTTTTGCCTTACGTGGTTTTATATTACTCAGTCTTCGTTTATTTTTATTACTCACTGAGTTGGAGTACGCACTTTAATCCCTGCACCCCTGTGTGCAAATTCGGGCATTACAGGTCTTACTCCTGAAGGTTGGTAGTTCCAGCAGGTCTTCGGAGATTTGCTAGGTAGCTGCTTAACGATTTGCAGCCCAGTGCATTCTCCCTTTTTTTTCAGTTTTCTTTTGATTCAGTTATATAGTAGTGTATTAGACTCTAGTCTTTTAGTATTGTTTTAGATGCTCATGACTGGTGACACCCCAATGTCGGTTTGTATTGGTTAATATTTCCTCAACTTATATTGTTATTTTTGGGATATGATTATATTTAGGACCTTGGTTTATTATTTTAACTGCTTAAGGTGAATTGGAAGTGTGTCAGCTGGCCTTGTTTTCACGAGAGGCGCCATAGTTGGTATCAGAGCCTAAGCTACATAGGTCTCATGAGTCATGAGTATATTTAGTAGAGTCTCGCGGATCGGTATGGAGACGTCTGTATTTATCCTCGAGAGGCTGCAGATCCTTTAGGAAAATTTCATATTCTTGAAATTCTTGTTGTTGAAAGTTGCTGATCCGAATACTAAACTTCTTTTATCCTATTCTCTCACAGATGGTGAGGACACACTCTACCGGTCAGGATGGATGACCACCAGTACCACCAGTAGGAGCCACTAGAGGCCGAGGAAGTGGCCAAGGACGTGGTAGGGGCAGAGGTACAACCCCTGCAGCAGCTAGGACAGCACATGCAGACCCACCAGCCGCCCAGTTTAGGGTCAGGTCCTAATGATAGATGCTCCAACAGCACCAACTCAAGCACCAGCTGTGCCCATTGTGATTCCGGGCCTTCAGGAGACTTTGGCATAAATATTGATAGTATGTACTAGCCTTGCTCAGGCGGTCGTGATTTCTTATGTCGCAGCTACTTCTTAGGCAGGGGGAGGCTCTCAGACTCCCGCCGCCCGTACACCCAATCCGGTGGTTCAAGGAGTGCGGACACTGGAGGCACTACTAGCCTAGTCGGTGGTAGCTGCTCAGGGTTATGTAGCTCATGTTATGTCGGAGGATGAGCAACATAGATTGGAGAGGTTTGGCAGACTCCAACCTCCTACTTTCAGTGGTGTAGAAGGCGAGGATGCTCAGGGTTTCTTAGATAGATGTCAGCAGATTCTTCGCACTGCGGGTATTCTGGAGACCATCGGGGTTGCATTCATGAACTTCCAATTTACCGGAGATGCCTTCACTTGGTGGGAGGCATATGAGAGGCGTAGGCCTGTTGGTTCGGCACCTCTGATTGGCAGCAGTTCTCTACCCTATTTCTAGAGAAGTATGTCCCATAGTCTTGTAGGGAGGAGCTACGGAGGTAGTTCGAGCAGCTATGATAGGGGGAGATGATAGTTACCCAGCATGCGATGAGGTTCTCAGATTAGGCTCGACATGCTATTTGGCTGGTTGCTACTGAGAGAGAGAGAGGATCATGAGGTTTGTTGATGGCCTCACTTACCAGCTTCGGGTTCTCATGACTAGGGAGAGGGTGTCAGGTGCTACATTTGAGGATGTTGTGGATATTGCTTGAGATATTGAGTTAGTTCGTCACCAGGAGCGTGAGGAGAGGGAGGCCAAGAGGCCTCGTGGTCATGGTAGTTATGGGGGTGCTCCTTCGAGGGGCCAGTTTTAGCACGGTAGAGGTCGACAGTTCTGACATGGTCAGTCAGCTCGACCAGGTTATCGTGGGGCATCTTCATGCCACAGTTCTCACGGTTCTCAGAAGGGCCAATCTTCACTTAGTGCACTTCCAGCTATGGATGTCTAACGGGATGGGTCAGCCCGTTTCCAGACCAGCCCAGACCTTTTAAAACCAGAACTAACCCGAACCGATACAAGGGGGCTGGGTGGGGCTGGTTAAAGGGGTAAGGGGGGTTGGTATGTTTATTTTAATCCTACCGGTTAACCAAATCGGTCAAACTCGGTCAACCAAAATCCCTGTAGAACCGGTTAACCGGCCCGGCTCGGCCCGGACAGATTTAAAGGCTAGATTTCAATTTTTTAAGGTTTTAGAGTCAAAGGCAATGTAAATCCTTTGAATTTACTCTTTTTTCATTAATTTACTTATTGTTAAATGTAATTCTTTCAATGTGTAAGTTTGAATTTTGAAATAAATATAGCACTTGCAATTTATAAGTGTAATTTTTTTCATTTTCATTGTATTCTTTATATTTATACTTTATATTAATATAAATTACAATAGTTATACAAAATATAAAAAAAAAAAATAAACACTAACCCAGCCCGGCCCAGCCTAACCCCTTGTACCCGTAACCCTTACGGTTCATTTTTTATCGGGATGAACCCGAACCTATTAAGCTCGGTAACCCCTAACCAATAATCGGCCCAGTTCAAAAATTTCCCTACCCAGCTCAGCCCGACTCACCCATTAGACACCTTTACTTCCTGCGTAGGGTTCGTCCCGTGCTCCATTGATTCAGGATTCTTCTATGCCAGGGGCGTCTGCTAGTAATACCAGTGCTAGGGGTTACAATAAATCCCCGTCTCCATCAACCAGGAGTTGCTATGAGTGTGGAGAGATAGGCCACTTGTGGAGGCAGTGCCCTCGTCGTTCTTAGCAGAGGGGTCAGTCGTCAGCCTCAGCCTCAGCCCCAGCCACTTCATCACCTACCCAGCCAGCTAGGGGTGAAGGATAGTCATCTAGGGGTCACCCCTGAGGGGGATGTCGATCCAGAGGTGGCCAGGCTCGCTTCTATGCACTTCCAGCTAGGCCCGATGCAATTACTTCTGATGTGGTGATTACAAGTATTATCTCAGTCTACCGCAGGGATGCTTCTATGTTATTTGACCCTGGCTCTACTTTCTCTTATGTGTCGTCTTATTTTATCTATTATCTGGATATGTCCTGCGAGTCCCTTGTGTCTTTTGTTCATATTTCTATGCTGGTGGGCGATATTGTTATGGTAGACCGTGTGTACCGGTTGTGTGTTATAACTATTAAGGGTCTGGAGACCCAAGTGGATATGTCATTATTATGTATGGTGGACTTTAATGTTATTTTAGGCATGGATTGGTTATCTCCGTGCCGGGCTATTCTGGATTGTCATGCCAAGACAGTGACTTTGGCTATGCCTGGTATGCCACAGATTGAGTGACGAGGTTCGACCGATTATGTTCCCAGTAGAGTGATTTCTTTCTTAAAGGCCCAGAGTACGGTTGGGAAAGGTTGTATTTCATATCTAGATTTTGTGAGGGATGTCGGTGCAGAGGCTCCCAGTCTTGATTCTGTTCTAGTTGTGAGGGAGTTTTTCGATGTATTTCCTGCAAACCTGCCGGGTATGCCACTGGACAGGGATATAGATTTTGGTATTGACCTGGTGCCGTGAACTCAGCCCATTTCTGTTCCACCATATCGTATGGCACTAGCGGAGCTGAAGGAGTTAAAGGAGCAGCTTCAGAAACTTTTGGATAAAGGGTTCATTCGTCATAGCGTGTCACTGTGGGGTGAGCTGGTTCTCTTTGTGAAGAAGAAGGATGGCATGATGAGAATGTGCATTGATTATATGCAGTTGAATAAGGTAACAATTAAAAAAAGTATTCTTTGCCTCGCATCGATAATTTATTCGACAAGCTTCAGGGAGCGAGAGTATTCTCTATGATTAATCTCCGATCAGGTTATCACCAGTTGAAGATCAGGGACTAAGATATTCTTAAGACAACTTTCAGGACTCGATATGGTCATTATGAGTTCTGGGTGATGTCTTTTGGGCTAACCAATGCCCCATCAGCGTTCATGCATTTGATGAACAGTGTGTTTAGACCGTATGTCGACACGTTTGTCATAGTCTTCATTGAAGACATTCTGATATACTCGCGAAGTCAGGAGGAGCACATGGATCATTTAAGAATGGTGTTGCAGCGATTGACATAGGAGAAGCTTTATGCAAAGTTCTCCAAATGTAAGTTCTGGCTCAGTTCAGTGTTTTTATTGGGGCACGTGGTATCCAGTGAGGGTATTCAGGTGGACCCAAAGAAAATAGAGGCAGTTCAGAGTTGGCCCAGACCATCCTCAGCTATAGAGATTTGCAGTTTTCTCGGCTTGGCGGGTTATTATCGCCGGTTTGTTTAGGGTTTCTCCACTACAGGAAAAATTTTCAATAGCGAAGGGAAAACTGGTCCCTAAAAGTAAGAAAATGGTCCCAAATGGTTAATAGCGACTAGATAGTCTGGTCCTTATAGCTTCCGCCGCTAAAGGTCATTAAGGACTAGAAACAGCACTGGTCGCTAAAACTGTTTCGCGACTAGTCTAAAACTATTCCTAAAAGTTTTTAAGGACCATGTTTCTGGTGCCTATTTGTGTATTTTAGCGACTAAATTCCTGGTCCTTAAAATATTTTTGCGACTAGTTTAAATGCGGTCGTTAAAAAAAAATCACGACCAGTTAGAAGCTTGTCGTTATATCTTTTCGGAGAAGTTTAAAGCTGGTCCCTGTATCGAACACATCAGCACTACAAAGCTACAGATTAACAACCAAATTTGCTACTCCTAAAAAGGATTTAAGGACTAACCGTTGAAACAAGTCAGAAGTCCCTAAAGAAACATTCAACTTGTAACTAGAAATCGGGATTATTAATATATAGATGATGTCGCATTTATAAAATAATACCAAAAACAATCAACATCGGTTAGTTGCCCCGTACATCAATGATATAAGCTAGTCACAATATTGTGTTCATAAATATTTAGCAAAAACCTACATATCACTAATATCCCTCGATTGTAATGTAAAATTTTCTTGAAATTCCTAGCAAAATGATGGTTAATCTATATGTCGTCAAAAATCTGCTTCTAGTAAACTTCAATATCCAAAACCTGTAGAAGAAATAAGAAATTTCAGTTAGAAAAACTATATATAATGGTGTAGTCAGAATGTTATAACAATAAGTATGGAAATTGACAAAAAAAAACAGTAAGTTTAGTAGGTATGGAAGTGCATAATTTAGGTGATAGAGACCACTCTAGAAATAGACTCAACAATCATTGCCTTTTTGAAAACTTTGAAACCTTTATTTCTTAGAGACAAAACTTTAATCTTGTTCAAGAAACCAACCACGATGGAAGTTGTTCTAATCTAGTTTGATGCTTCCTTGTCATCATTAATTTACCAGATCTTCTGAAAATAGTTTCCTCTTATACTATCAGGAAATAGTGTATGATAATCTTCCTAAATATTGCACTTATTGCAAGCATCAAGGACATGACGAGAAGGTGTGTCGAGTTATGAAAAAACACGCAGAAACAGAGGAGATGACAGAGGAAGTAACAGGGGCAGCACCACAGGTTGGTCAAGGTTTGGTCGAGGAAGATGATCAAGGTATTGAAAAACTACAAGGTGATGCAAGGGATTATTTAATTGCTAAAAGAGCTGGAAAAATTGTTAAGGATTTAACAGAAAAGGCTGGCAAACAAGGAATTGATGCAGCAAAACAAACTGTGGTTGATCAACAGATTGTGGAAACTGAAGGAGTAAAATAAATTGCCAATGACAACAATGATAATATGCAGAATCGAGCAAATAATGAATCCACTGTAGGTGATGCTACAAAGATTGATAAGGTCCCATCTAAACCTTCAAGAGATGTTCCAGCTAAGACAGCTTTAACAAGGATCTCCAATGTGGTGAATCCTATGCAGGATCAAATAATGCAACTGCTCTTTTTACCAAAGTACCAATTGATCCTAATATCAGATCAGTAAATCAGGAGATGCAACAATATGTAGGTAATGAAGAGTTGGATAGTGCAGTTGCTATAGGCTCAAAGACTGCTAATCTAGATGAGGCTGCTGCACAAATAGGTAATGTAGAGGATGGTTTGGCAGTTGGTAATCGAGGCTCAACAGGTGTTGAGCAAGGTTTACCAGTTCCATGTGGTAAGAAAAAAATGGAAAACAATAAGCTATTGTGGTGTCAAATTTGAAAGTTACTGTTCCATTGAATGTTACAAGTGATCGAGCTGTCGTTGGGGTTCAGCTGATGCCACTAGGATTGTTGATGTGCAGGATTTATAATAACATTGATCATTACTATCATTGTTTTACCAGATAACATTGATCATTGATGTTCAGCTGATGTGCAAGCTCAAAGATAACTATCATTGTTTTACTAAACAATGATTCAAGCAAGCTAAGACTATCTTTCTGATCCACCCTAACAAAACTTCAATGTAGCCTTTCCTCTAGTTTCAGATGGAAAGATGCCCCATGGACTTCCTTTCATCATTAAGTTGAAAACTATAACCGTTGATAAATGTTGTAGATTTTTGCAATAGCAGGGGTGTCTATTACTGGGATTTGAAATTAAAAACTTACTGTTAAATGACGATGAAAACTTAATTGTTTACTTGTTTGGAAGTGATATAATGCAATAATTCGAATGAGCTAAATAGCTAGTCCTATTCTTTGTACTTTGAGCTTTATCTAAGATCTAATTAACTAAAGCTTGAATATATATACATAGGTCTGGTCAAATTATATTCTGTTTTCTCATCTTAGTATTAAGAACTGAAATTCTAAAAAGATAGATAAACTATGTGTTTATTCACCTGAAAACTAATTACTCTACTAATCCATAACACCAAATTTGATAAAAGAAAAAAGTACAAACACACACACACACACACA
>MU693692.1:85710-113968 GCA_026770625.1 Nicotiana glauca
AAGGATATATAATAACATACACTTAAATCAACAAAATAAATCGATGTTTCAGGTAAGTTGTTACTCACTTAGTACATCAAGGATCCGAATAGTCATTCTCCTGAACTGGAGGCTGGAAATAGGTTTGTTGCGCTAATAATATTTTTTTTAATTGCCTCACTTCTGTCATATCATTTTCAAAGTTAGACAGACAATCCTTCAAAGACTGGTTTTCATTTTCAGTTGCACGTGGCTTAGCCAATAATTTAGTTTTTGAGGAAGTTCCACCTTTCAAATCTTTCGCCTTTACTCCACCCCCAAGCCAAATACATGACTACAATTTTGAGGTCCAAAGTATTTTTTTACAATCTCTATGGTAGGAAGTGACGGTTTGGACTGCACCAGTTCCTTGATTTGAGCCTACAAAGTATATAGATATTTTTTTGTCAGATCTCATAATAACTAAAAGTAAAGAACATTTTTTAATTAACCAAACGCACATGTTTCTCGATTGTTTCTGGATCAACAAGTGTGTTATTCTTCTTGCGAGTATCGAAGAAAATTATTGCCAAATCTGGTGGTTTGCCATCTTTTTCGCCCTTTATATAAAAGTAAATATATCAAATAACGTCTTGTCAATATTATGAAAAAATAGATTTGATGATCACACCTTTTGATAAATAATCTCTCTAATTGGCTTGCTACCAATATGATGAAGCATCTTCAACTTAGTTTTATTTGCTGCATTCCTGTTACTTCTCGCCTATATTTGAGCAACAATAATAAATTCAAATGCTATAAATAAATTACCAGTTAAAAGATAATAGTATAAAATATAATTACACAACTAGGTATTATGTCAAACGTGAAAACTTTCGGTAGCAAAATGTTCCTTTACCAACCATTCCCACTGTTTTTTGTCTGCCCCCTTGGGCACATTCTTAAGAGCCCCTTGTATTGGCTTACCCTTCACATACTTTGCATGCAATTGTCCTCTCTATTTATTCCATAATTCTTTCATCCATCACAAAATATGATTGCGATGAATATCCATGTCACCACTCTCAAATTTATCCTGCAATATATCATAAGAAAAATATTGGTTGATATCCAATCATCACAGAAACTCCAAGTGATAAAGGAAAATATAGTTCTACAATGAGTCTTGAAATGATCTGGCCAAATTATAAAAAAAAAAAAAGAACCTTAGCTTTATTTTATTTTTGTCAATTTCAAACATAGAACCCACATTTTTACTTTATTTTTGTGAAAAATGTGATAAGAACTCAATATAAGGAAAGACGAATCAAAGAAGAAATTGGAATAATCCATCCAGTTACCGTCACAGCTGCCCACATGTGATTTAACTTTTCTTCCTTAATGTGATCCCACGATGATACTCCCAGCGGGCATATATTATGGTCACGAACTATTTTTTCCAAGTGCCTCGAAAATAGATTACTATTCTTTTCAACCGTTCGATTATTGTAAAATGTTACTTTTAGCTTCTCTCCAACTTCAAGTGATGCAACTTCTTTGCACTTGTTACTTCCTCGAACCTTTTTTACATTTCTAGCAGTACATGAACCTACATTTGCTTAATTTATAAACATCAGAAAATATTGTAAAAATGATAAACATGTGATCAAATAGATTTGAGAAACCATACTTGTTTCAACTGTTTGGGTGGACTGCATAACTTGATCAGTTTGCGTATTCTCTTTCTCATGAACCAAAGAGTTAATATTCTTTGTTTGCAATCCTTGAGCGGCAAACACAGTAGAGTCTAATCTTGTACTTTTAGAAGGTCTTGACATAATTTGACTTGCATAATGAGAATTCTGATGAAAGGATCGTTCCTCATTTTCAGACTCTTCAAAGGAGCACATAGATCTAGGTTCTCGCCCTCGTTCTTTTCCTAGAGTACCTGATATAAGAAATTATATTACTAAATCAATTTATTACCTTAATAGCTTGTATATGATCATATTTTTTGAGATTCAAGCTATTTATGAGTAATTGCAACAATGAGCATCAACCATGGCAGAGTGTTTGCACGAATGTTTGAAGCTACTTCTGATGCTTTGAAGGTTACTGCTGATTTTGGTCAGGATCGTCTTAATGATATGGCCACTTCAATTGGTAAAATTAATATGCAAGGGGAGGTTTTGAATGGAGCAAAGATTGGGAAAACTTCGAAGGAACATGCTGCAATTTTGGCTAAACATATAGGAAGTCTGGATGGTGCAAATCTGGAGGCTACTACAGAAATGAAGGCAAGTGGAGATCGAGCGATTGCACCTATTAAACCATTGGAGAAATCAGCAGTAGCAGGTGTTGAATTAGCTGTTCAAGCAGCTAGTTTGGATGCTGTTGTTAATATTGAATTAGGAGAAACACCAGTAGAATATGTTGGTGCTACTGATAGGGTTAAGGAAGATCAGATCGTGAGGAAGGCAGCAGCTCTAATAGCTACTTCTGGAGCTGCTAAATATAATGGTGCACTAGTTGGTAAAGCTGAAAAACCAGCAGCTCCTACAGCTAATGCTGTGAAACAAACAGATGTGGAAAAAATAATTGATAGGACTACTACATATGTAATTTCTAGGGGAAAGGATAATGAAGAGGTGAGGTTGTTCCTTCAGGATAAAAGGATGGTCATGAGTCTAAACACACGAACTCACCAGATGGAGGTGAAAAGCAGAACTCTGCTATTGCTACTAATGCCCAGTTTTCAGGGAATCAAAATGCTGGTCAAAATGGTACAATTTATAAAACTAGAACTGCAAATATATTTAATGATGGTAGGAGTAATAATACGAGCAAAAAAAATGAAATTTGGAACATGGTAACATCTAGAAAATCACCTTCAAAGAAGGTGGACTCACAAAAACAACAGAAAACAAGTGCTGGACGAAATTGAGTGTTCGACAGCAGGTCGTGGAGGAGCTGGATAAGTGAAGATGATATCTCTAATGATGATGGGCAGGAACATATTGGAACAAGCAAAGAAGGTGCTATTTGGATGAAAAATGCAGCAACAAAAAGGACTGGGTAGCAGCAGCAGAATTTTGCAAACACTCAAGCTGATACTCTTGTGTCTATTCAATATGCAGCAACACCAGCAACGGCTGGACAACAGAAGCAACTTGCAAGCATGCCACAAGCAGTAATAAGCAATAAATTAGCAAGAAACATGTAATAACCAGAACTATACCAAATTTCTCAATAAAAAACAACACATACTTGTTTCAACTTTTTGGGTGGATTGCATAACTTGATCGTGAGAAGGAGAAATTGGAATATCACTTTGCATATGCTCTTTCTCATGAATCAAAAGGTTTTTGTTAGTTGTTTGCAATCCTTAAGAAGCAAACATGGTACTTTTAAAAGGTCTTGACATACTTTGACTAGCATAATGACCATTCTGATGGAAGAATCGTTCCTTATTTTCAGACTTATCAAAGGAGCACATAGAACTAAGCTCTTAGAGTGCCTGGTGTAAGAAATTATATCACTAAAAGTTTCACATTAAATTAAATTTATTTCTAAAAAAAAAAATATAGTTGAGAAACTATACTTGTTTCAACGTTTTGGGTGGACTGCATAACTTGCTCATCGGAAGGAGAAATTGAAATATCACTTTGCAAATGCTCTTTCTCATGAACCAAAAGGTTTTTGTTCGTTGTTCGCAGTCCTTGAGCAAAAGACATTGTAAAATCTGATCTTCTATTGTTAGAAGGTCTTGAAATACTTAGACTAGTATAATGAGTATTCTGATGGAAGGATCGCTCCTCATTTTCATACTCTTCAAAGGAGCGCATAGATCTACGCTCTTGCCCTCGTCCCTTCTCTAGAGCACCTGGTGGAGGAAGTCATATTAGTACAGAAAATCAAATCTAAATAATTACAAATTTGATTCTAAAATATAATAGCTGTAATAAACCCTACTCATTGAATTTTTTTGGATGTATTTCATAACATCAGCAGTAGATGAAAATGATGGAATATTAGTTTGCATATGCCCTTTCTCAAGAACCAATGAATTTTTATTCGTTGGTCCCATTCCAGATACCCCCAAAGAACACATAAATCTAAGCCCTCGCCCTCGTCCCTTCGCTACTGCACCTGGTATAAGGAAATCATATTAGTAGAAGTTTAGCACTGAATTGATAATACAATAAATTTGAGAAACCATACTAGTTTCAACACTTTGGTTGTATTGCATAACTTGATCAGTAGATGGAGAAAATGGAATATCTGGTCCAGATACCCCTAAAGAGCATATAGATTTAAGCCGTCTCCCTCATCCCTTCCCTATAGCACCTGGTGCAACAAATGCATATTTGGCAGTAGCTTTCACAGTGGATGCCACCTCATTTTCATTCTTTGATAGTTTCATATCAAACCTACAAAAAAATAAATTAAGACATTATTGTTACTAATAAAAAGATCATGTAATCAGGATGCATAACAATATAAATATGTTAATAGCATAAGAGATACTTCACCTCAGTTGTTATTTTTCGTTTATTTTGAATAGGACTTTCCAAATCAACATCACCATCTATTTGTTGAAAAATCTCATAGGAATCGCGAGGTTGCGTCTTTCTTGCTACACGACAACCCTTATTGGAGTTATCATTGGCATAAAATACTTGATATGCCTGGTACAAAAGGCTCATTTGTTTTAAAAAATCGTCCCCAATTAACACTTACAATGCCATATTCATCTGTTTTAATTCCTTTCTTTTTATCATACATATCAAACCAATTACATTGAAACAAATCACTCTTCTTCTGGTGAATTGCAATTCAACAACATCAGTTAAAACTCCATAGTTATCAATATTCTTACTATGTTCACCAGTCTCACAGACAACAACCACACCACAATTTTGCGTCCTTAAATGTTTATCATAATCTTCTACATGAAATCTATATCCATTAATAATGTAGCCATTATAATGTAATACATATTGGGTAGGACCACGTGAAAGTGCAATGAGATCTTCCATGAGCCGACCAGTATCTCCTTTATACAATTGTGCAACCTATCAACAAGATAAAGTTGATTACTATAAAATAAGTAATATAATATTGGATTTTCAAATTTGATATGTATATATTACTCACCCTATCAAAAACCATTCGATAAATTGTCTGTTCCATTATGTATCAGACAAGTGTTGAGTAGAATCTATATGAATTTGTGCGAACTCTCTATAAATTTTAGTTGAACCATGAATGTCAAACATAAAAGAGAAAAAATCCTACGGGAAAAAGGAAAATAAAATATGATATGAAGGAAAAAATTTCATACTCTAGAAATGGTAGAACTTCATCACAATTCTTCAGTATGTATATATGTGCTTGCTCCAATTCATCTGCCTCAAGATCAAGCTATTTTGGAGCTCCTAAAGTTTTTCCAGATTTACAAAATAGAGGTAAACCTCCATCAGAATTTCTTAAGCCACCATCATAATTTCATTCTGGCCGATTAAACTTTGTGTCGATTGAATGCAGATACCTTGAACATAAGGTCATACATTCATTTGCAAGGTAACCTTCTACAATGGAACCTTCTGGACAAGCCCTATTGCCAATGAGTGATTTTAAAAAGTATAACCATCATTCTATAAGATACATCCACCAATAATGAACAGGTCCAGCAAGCTTAGCTTCATTAGCTAAGTGTGTAGACAAGTGCACCATGACATCAAAAAATGAAGGAGGAAAGAACTTTTCTAACTTGCAAAGAGTTATAGGAATTTGAGCTTCAATTTGATCCAAGTCATCAGTCCTTAATACCTTTGCTCCCAGTACATTAAAAAATAAAGACAACTCAATAAGGGGTTCACACACAGCTTTCGACAATATACCACGCAGTGCAAGAGGGAGTAAATGTTATAGAAGAACATGACAATCATGACTCTTTAAGCCAGAAATCTTGTGCTCTTTCAAGTTAACACATTGAGAAATATTAGATGAAAATTCATCTGGAACCTTTAAATTCTTTAAGAAAAGGCACGTGTTGTGCTTTTTTTGGGGAGATAATGTGTAACATGCAGCTGGAACTTTATATTTTTCTCCATTTTTAATAGGGTGCAATTCTGGCCTAATGTTCATTTCTTGCAAATCTAGTCAAGTTTTAATGGTATCCTTGGTCTTTCCTTTGGCATTCATGATCGTCCCCAAAATATTATCACATATATTTTTTTCGATATATATAACATCCAAATTATGTCGCAACAAGAGAGATTTCCAGTATGGAAGCTCAAAAAATATACTCCTCTTATTCCAGTTATCTTTTCGAACATCATGTGATATCTTGATCCTCTTCTTTGGATCCTTTGTCAATTGTAACCCTTTAAGATCTTGCACTTGATTAAGTATCTCAATACCTGAATGCACTTTTGGTGGGAGCCTTTTCTCTTTTGTTCCATCAAATGATTCCTTATCATTCCTCCATTTGTGATTAAGCGGAAGGTAATGCTTGTGACCCATAAAATATTGTTTCTTACAATTCTTCAATCTGATTGAGGAAGTGTCAATGTTGCAACATGGACATGCCAATTTACCTTTTGTACTCCATCCAGATAAATTTCCATATGCTGGAAAGTCATTGATTGTCCACAGCAAAGAAGCATGTAACTTAAAATTATGTTTGGTTGATGCATCAAAGGTTTCAATGCCAATTTCCCATAACTCCTTTAATTCCTCTATCAAGGGTTGAAGATATATGTCAATTGCATCACCTAGACTATCAGGACCAGGAATAAGCATAGACATAGTGAAATTTTCCTATTTCATACACAACCAAGGTGGTAAATTATAAGGAATAAGTACCACGGCCCATATACTATATGAGGTTTTTGAATTCCTAAATGGCTGGAATCCATCACTAGCAAGCCCAAGTCGAACATTACGAGGCTCGACCGCAAATGAGGGATGAAGTTCATCAAATGATTTCCATGTCATTGAATCAGCTGGGTGCCTCATTGTTCCATCACAACTCTTTCATTATGATTCCATTTCATTAGAGAAGATGTCTTTGTAGACATAAACAACCTTTGAAGCCTAGGCTTCAATGGAAAATAGCGTAAAGTTTTTGATGCTATATTTTTGCCATTCTTATTCTTTTCTTCCCCGCTATGTTTATCTGTTTTCCATCTGGATGCACCACTGACTTTACATGAATCAAGTAAGTTGTATTCCTTCCAATATAACATGAAATCATTTATACAAGCATCAATTTTATGGTATGATAGCCCAAGGTACCTAATCACCTTCTTTGCCTCATAATATGAATTTGGCACATTCGCTCCATCAGAAAATAACTCATCCTTCAACATTTTTAATAACATTGTAAATGACTCATTGCTCAAACGACCCATACTTTTTATGTGAAGCAGTTTAATCAAAGTGGAAAGCTTTGAACATTTTGAATTTTCGTATAGTGGATGTTCGAAATCTTTCAATAGGCTGTAAAACTTTTTGGCTTCAACGTTTGGTTCATCTCCGATTAAATCATTATCACGAACATCCGCAGTGCCTCCATCATGATTAGGATATAAATCCCTCAGCATTTCATGTATTTCATCCTCATCCTCGTCCTCATCCTCATTGTATTCTACTTCATTATCATCTTTAACTTCGCCTTCAGACTGTGGCTCACCCAAAACATCACCATGATGATACCAAAAGGTATAATTCCGAACTATTCCATATACTTTCAAATGTATCTCGACTGTCTCACATGTTCCTAATGTTGTGTTACAACATTTGACGCATGGACAACGTATTTCATACAATTCTCCTATTCTTCTAAAGGCATAATCCAAAAACTTTTGCACCCCAATTAAATAGGTATCGTCAAGTCAGTTATCAACAAGTTGCATCCATTGCTTACTTGTTGCCATAACCTTGGATAGGAAATAAAAAAAGATTTAAACAATTAAAATAACAAAAGTATTAAGATGCACATTACTTTAAAAAAAAGTACTAAGATGCACATTACTTGTTATCAAACTTGTCAAAGTCATCTTTATGACTAAACTTCCTACAATTTTACAAGAATGTGATAAAATACATGTTGATATGCATAACATATAACAAACAATTGCTCAAGAAATGAGAAATTAAAACACATAAGACACTTCATAGCTAAATCACTGATTTACTCTCTTAAAGGTTAGATGCGTAGAAAGCATTTAGAGTTTCACAAGGCATATTCTTGTTTAAATTCCTAGAATAATTATGACATTGTGTATAATGAACTCTCCATTTGAGACTTTTTTCATTGAAGGCCACGCTTTATTTGCTCTTAAATCCCTAATAGACCTTAAAGCTTTTTTGCGCTTTTCACCTTTGATAACACTGGATTTAAACAATGAGGTAATATACACCTGATAAAGTGACATTTTTGTTGGAGGTTCTGCAACTTTTATGCAAGCGACAACTGAATAATGTTTCACAAACACAATTTTTACATAACTAGGCCGTGACTTCAAGATCAGTTTCTGCCAAAAAGCATAAGCATTATATCCAACTATTGGACTTACTCACATCCCTCACAAATGGCCAGATCAAATTGAGCTACTGGAGAATTATATGCCTAAGCTTAAGGTGACACTGGTGTTATGGAAATTCCCTAGCCCTGGTTAGGTTAAACTTAACACGGACGGGGCATCTAGGGGTAATCCTGGGAGGAGTTCCATTGGATTTGTAATTAGGAATGAAAAGGGGGATGTTTTGTATGCATGTGGAAAATAAATCGAATAAGGAACTAATACTGAAGCTGAGGCAAGGTCCACACTGGATGCTTTGAGATATTGTATCCAGCATGAGTTTGTATGTATTGATTTGCACACACACTCGATGATGATCAGAAACTCTGTGAATAAAGAATGGGATGTCCCTTGGTGTGTGGCTGAATATGTGGAAGAAATAAAAAATCTGATGGTACGAGGAAACATAATTATGTCTCATACTCTAAGGGAAGGAAATATATTGGCAGACCATCTTGCTAATTATGCTTTAGATTATGGATTCATTGAGGCTAATGGATTCTGGGAACTTGATATTCAAAGTAGGAAAGTGGCATATACTCATTTTATTTATAAGTTAAGCTAATTCCTCATATGTCATTCAACTCTAAAGATTTACCTAGTAAAATTTTTTATTTTTTTATTAGGACAAAATGGCCACTAACCTATTCATTTGTGTCTCCAAAAATTATACACCACCACAAAATGAACTTTCATATGGGCTTAGAAGTTGTTCTAAACATGGTGTTAGAAACATTCGGGTGGAAACCGACTCTTAACTTATTGTGAATGCTGTTAAGGGAGTTGCAAAACCTTCTTCGTACAATGAACCTATTAGAGAAGAGATTATAAAGTTGAATTAAGAAAAAGAAGCCAGGGTGTGTCTGATTCTTTAGCTAGATAGAGCCACCAATTTAACGCATAGAAGATAATTTTTAGCTTTCTCTTACTACCAAGAGAAGCTAGAGAAAAATAATGAGAACAGAGAAATACTAAAAACGCTAATAATTCTTTGCTGATAGGAGTTGCAACTGGATGTTTGACAGTAAGTTGGAGAGTATTTAAACCGCAAAATTTTTTAAGGCAAAAGGAGGAATATATATAGCCTTAAGTTTAGTTATATTTCCTTGCCAGTTTTTTGGCCAATGTAGATTCTTTGTTAGATATGATTAGGGAGTTGCACAATGTGTGAATAAAGAATGGGCTGTCCCTTGGTGTGTGGCTGAATATGTGGAAGAAATCAAAAATCTGATGGCACGAGGAAACATAACTGTGTCTCATACTCTAAGGGAAGGAAATAGATTGGCAGACCATCTTGCTAATTATGCTTTAGATTGTGGATTCATTGAAGGTAATGGATTCTGGGAACTTGATATTCAAAGTAGGAGGATTGTGAATTTGGATAAACTCCAATGCCCAAATCTAAGAATAAGAGTTGCGAGAAACTAAAAGGAGAGAAAGTAACAAGGTGGAGTAGGGTGCTGCAGTTAGAAAGGAGAAATACGTTGTTAACTAACTTTGTTTGTTTTGCAGGGAATGATCCTTTAACCATGCTCAACACAAGCATGGTAACTTGGAAGATCATCTTTGGGCATCTATACTGGTCACATAAAGAAATTAAGGATGCAGACACATTAATTTCACAACAACGGAAAGAAAGGCTTCAAATGCAATCTGGGATAATATACTACTTAGAATATGAAAAGTGTTATTTCAAGAAAGTGGTTTGCTTACTCTTTGATTTTCAAAGGGTGACTTCAAAAATTAGTGAAGAGTCACTTCAAATTATGGGGGCCGACGAGCAGGAAAGTCAAGGATTTCTTTTCACGTGCACACTGACTATGCAAACTTACTTGAGTACTCTGCTGCATAAGTTTTCTTTTATATGCAGATACTTCAGGCAATTGAGAACAAGGACATATGAGGAGACGGGACCAAAGGTGCATAGATACTCATTCAGAAATACAGCAAAATACAACTACTGTAACTACACACACAACTGGTGCAAAGGTGCAGGACATGCCTTAAAGTGGATCAGTTCAGGGAACACTTGGAATGACAGCGATAATTCTGTGGCTACAGTTATGGATTCTATGGTTTCAACTGGTTTGTGGACAACGACAAGGCATAATATTAAAACAACACCACATAGAAGGAGCAAACTACAAAGAAAAGCAGAACACATTGATTTTGAAAGAAATCATCCAGTCAAATACCATGCTCAAATCGTTAGTGAGGATGGCATGATGAGGATACTTTCTACTAACATGGTTTGTTATTTTGTATGAATCGATGGTGTACTCAGGCATTGACATTTATTCCGACTTCTATGGGTGGTATTAGCATTTGATGCTCATTCCCTAGGAGGAGAAGTGATGGCAAGCACAAGCATGGAAACAAAATACAAATGCACAAAGCAAAGTAAAGGCCATTCTAGTGGCAGTGTATACCGATGATTTCAGGGCAAGCTCGAAACAAAATCGAACAAAATATCACAGCAACACTATAATGCAACAGCCTAGAATCCAAAGCGTGCAATGATATCATCAAGATTCCCAAGGCAAGCACAAGAAATTATGGAAAAAAACTGGACAGCTGCATTTTTTGGACAGTACACACACAAGGGCTCTTTTGCATAATTATTTCGACCACAATGAATCCAAAGTGGACTAAAATATGGATGCAGAATGGGAGAAGGACAACCAAAGATCGAATTCATACAAAGTTTACGCGAGATAAAAGAAGGAAACCACGCAAAAAAAAAACACACGAACCCCATCTTTAAACCAATATTCTCACTTTTATCACTTACACAATAACTATCACTATTCTAAACAACCCAATTGCATAAAACAACTACAGAAACAAAAAATTGCAGAACAAATTTTTGATTTCTGGTTCAATCGAAAAAAACAAGAAGAAGAAAAAAGGAAACGAAACAGATAAAAGATAAAAGAAATTAAACTTACTCTTGATTAGGCAGTTAATCCAATGTTAGAGTTTGGGTAAAGTATTGAAATTTGACCCCAACCTTCTGAGTTTAAGCTGATGAATTTTGCAACCTTTTGAGTTCTAACAGATGAAGTTTGCAACCTTATGAACTTCAAACACAATTGAAGTCGCTGCTTAATTAGGGATTGCAGCGTGAAAGGGATTTTTTGGGAGTGATTTTATGTGAAAGTGATTTTTTGGAGGGATTTTACCGTGAAAATATCTTTTTTTGGGTTTTTTTTTAATTTAGTTTCAGATTCCCGCCTCTGTCCCGCTAAAATGGAGTATTAGAGACCAGGTATTAAAATTTTTTTTACACCAGAATAATTCTAGTCGTGTATTTAGAAAATAATTTGGGTATTAGAGACCAAAAAAAATCTCATCCTCATAAATATACTTTTAGAGACCATATATAAAACTTGTCGCTAAATACTGGTCTCTAATAAGACTTTTTCTTGTAGTGCTCATCCATTGCATCGATTTGACTTAGAAGGGTGTTTCATTTCAGTGGTCTGATGAGTGTGAGGAGAGCTTTCAGAAGCTCAAGACTGCCTTGACCACAACTCTAGTGTTAATATTGCCAGCAGCTTTAGGTTCTTATACCGTGTATTGTGATGCTTCGAGAGTTAGCATTGGGTGTGTTCTGATGCAGAAGGGTAGAGTAATTGCTTATGCTTCTCGTCAGTTGAAGCCTCATGAGAAAAACTACCTTGTTCATGATTTGGAGTTGGCTGCCATTGTTCACGCATTGAAGATTTGGAGGCATTATTTGTATGGTGTGTCTTGTGAGGTGTATACCGATCATCGTATCCTCCAGCACTTGTTCAAGTAGAATGATCTCAATTTGAGGCAACAGAGATGGCTGGAGTTGCTCAAGGATTATGCTATTACTATTTTGTATCACCCGGGGAAGGCCAATATAGTGGCCGACGCTTTGAGTCGAAAGGCAGTGAGTATGGGGAGTTTGGCGTATATTCCAGTTGGGGAGAGACCTCTTGCATTTGATGTTCAGGCTTTGGCTAATCGATTCGTAAGGTTGGATATTTCAGAGCCTAGTAGGGTGTTGGCTAGTGTGATTTATCGGTCTTCCCTATATGAGCGCATCAAAGAGCGCCAGTATGATGATCCACATTTTCTTTTCCTTAAAGATAGAGTTCAGCATGATGATGCCAGGGATGTAACTATTGGAGATGATGGGGTGTTGAGGATGCAGGGCTAGATTTCTGTGCCTAACGTGGATGGGCTTCGGGAGTTGATTCTGGAGGAGGCCCATAGCTCGCGGTATTCCATTCATCCAGGAGCCGCGAAGATGTATCAAGATCTGAGACAACATTATTGGTGGAGGATAATGAAGAAAGACATTATGGGATTTGTAACTCGGTGTCTCAATTGTCAGCATGTGAAATATGAGCATCAGAGACCGGGTGGCTTGCTTCAACGGATGGATATTCCAGAGTGGAAGTGGGAGCAGATCATTATGAACTTTGTAGTCGGATTCCCATGGACTTTGAAGAAGTTCTATGCTATTTGGGTAATTATAGATCGGCTGACCAAGTCCGCGCACTTCATTCCTATTTGTACTACTTATTCCTCTGAGCGGTTAGCAGAGATATATATCCGGGAGATTATTAGGTTGCATGGTGTTCCGGTTTCCATCACTTCAGATAGGGGCACTCGATTTACTTTGCAATTTTGGAGGTCTATACAGCGAGAGTTGGGTACTCTGGTTGAGTTGAGCACAACTTTCACCCTCAGACGGACGGACAGTCCGAGCTCACTATTCAAATATTAGAGGATACATTCCAGGCTTGTGTTATTGAGGAGGGACATGGGATTAGTTCCTACCACTCATGGAGTTTGCTTATAATAATAGTTATCAGACAAGTATTCAGATGGCTCAATATGAGGCTTTGTATGGAAGACGGTGTAGATCTCCAGTGGGTTGGTTTGAGCCGGGCGAGGCCAGGTTATTGGGTATTGATTTGGTGCAGAATTCTTGAGACAAGGTGAAGGTGATTCAAGAGAGACTTCGTACATCGCAATCGAGACAAAAGAGCTATACTGACAGGAAGGTTCGTGATGTGTCCTATATTGGTGGTGAGAAGGTTCTGTTGAAGGTTTCACCCATGAAGGGTGTTATGAGGTTTGGAAAGAAGGGTAAATTAAGTCCACGGTTCATTGGACCTTTTGAGGTACTTCGGAGGATTGGGGAGGTGGCTTATGAGCTTGCCTTGCCACCCAGCCTGTCAGGTGTGCATCCAGTATTCCACGTTTCTATGCTCCAAAAGTATGTTTGGGACCCGTCTCATGTTCTGGATTTTAGCACTGTTCAGTTGGAGGGTGATCTGACTTATAATGTGGAGGCAACATCTATTTTGGAACATCAAGTTTGGAATTTGAGATTAAAAGATATAGCTTCAGTGAAAGTGCAGTGGAGAGGTCGGCCCATGGAGAAGGCAACCTGATAGACCGAGCAAGAGATGCAAAGCAGATATCCTCACCTATTCGAGGCTTCAGGTATGATTTTTGACTCATTCAAGGACGAACGTTTGTTTAAGAGGGGGAGAATGTGATGACCCGACAAATCGTCTCATGAGTTATTGCCCCGTTTTCCCCATATCTGCTTCTATTTGCCTTAAATATTGGTTTTATATGTGATCGGGTTGGTTGTCTTGGTTCGGAAAGGTTCTGAGAAGGTTTGAGACACTTAGTCTCTTTTAAGAAGGCTTAAGTTAGAAAAGTCAACCGGATGTTGACTTATGCGTTAGAGGTCTCGGATGCAAGTTTCGATGATTCGGATATCTTCGGGAGATGATTTGGGAATTAGGAGTGTGATCAAAATGTGCTTTGGAGGTCCGGAGTAGATTTAGGCTTGAATTGGCCAAATGGAGTTTTTGGCATTTTCCGGTGGATAGGGAGATTTTGATATAGTGGTCGGAATGGAATTCCGTAAGTTGCAGTAGCTTCGTTATGTCATTTGGGATCTGTGTGCAAAATTTTAGTTCATTTTGGTTGGGTTTTTGCTCAAAAGCGGAATGCGGAAGAACTTAGAACCTTAGGCTTGAATTTGATGAGTTTTTGTGATTTTGATGTTGTTTTAGGTATTTTGAAGATTGGTACGGGTTTGCATAAGGTTATGGAATATGTTTGTGCTTTTGGTTGAGGTCCTTGGGGCCTCGGAGTGATTTCGGATGGTTGACGGGGAGTTTGAAGAATTAGTGCAGCTGCTGTATTTTGCTGCTTCTGGTATTTCCGCACCTGAGGATAAGGGACTGCAGGTGCGGCGCCACACATGGAAGGAAGAGCCGCAGAAGCGGCTAGAAGCATGATTGGTTAGGAACAGTAGAAGCGGCTAGGAGTACCGCATCTGCGACTCTGCAGATGCAGGAGTGTAATCGCATATGCAGACAACGAGCAAACTTAAGTAACTTCCGCAGAAGCGGATCGATAACCAAAAATGTGGTAGCACATATATGGTGAAATGGCCACAGATGTAGAAATGTCTGGTCAGATTATAATAATTCCTCCATCGCTATTTTCAGAGGTTTTCTCACTTTTAACACAAAAATTTGAAGCTTTGGGCGATTTTGAAGAGAGGAAATCATTGTTCTTTGTTGAGGTAAGGATTTTGGACCTTGAAACTCGATTATTTGTGATTAAGGAACAAAATTTCAGTGCTAAATTCATGAAAATCAGTAGAAAAAGGTGGAGTTAGGGCTTGAGATTAAGAGACCTTCTATGGATGATTTGAAGGGTCAAATGAACTTCGATTTTTGAGTTCTTTATATGTACGAACTCGTGAGATGATGAAGAGCATTTTGTTATAAAGTTTGTCCAATTTCGGGATGCGGGCCCTGGGGTCAAGTTTTGACTGATTTTGGGTTTTGTGCTTAAAATCGATATTTTTCAATTGAATTCATTCGTTTCGCATAGTTTAATGATAAAAATCTGAACTTGGTAGATTTGGAGTACTTGGAAGTAGTTTCGAAGGGAAAAGGCACTGCAAGCTAGATTTCGGGCCTGATTGAGGTGAGTAATGATTTTAAATGCTGTTTTGAGGGTATGAAACCCCAGAATTTCATAGCGTACGACTATGTTGAGGTGACGTACATCTAGATGATGAGTATGGGATAGAGCACCATTGGGGATTGTGATTTATTCCATCCTGAATGATTATTTTACTGCGTATTTGATACTTAATTGTTTAATACTATTATATTTTGGGCTAAATGCCATATGTGGGCTTTGTGCCAGCTGTTTTAACCCTTAAAGGAATTTTTAAATGATATTTTCCTCACTGATTGAATTCATACTGGTGCTCAGTCATACTATATTTTACGATTTTAAAGACTCAGCTATATTATTTTGTTTTGAACACAATAAATGATATTTTCAAAGGTATTTGAGCTGAGCTTCATATTTTACGGTGGACCGAGGTGCTTATGAGATTCTGACTGAGTAAGGCCGAGGGCCTGTATTGTGAGGATACATTTGAGTCGAGCTGCATGCCGCAGTAGTGATACATTGATTATGATAATGAGGCCGAGGGCCTGTTTATACCCACGAGGTGGCTTGATTATGTGCTTGGGCCGTAAGGGGCCCCTACCAGAGTCTGTACATCCCCAGTGAGCGTAGGTACCCATTGTGATTCGAATATAGCCCGAGGGGCTGGTATTATTCCGTGACATTGCCCGAGGGCCTGATTCTATTATTACTGTGTCTGAGGGGCGGTTATTATGTGTTTACTTTTTAATTATTTTCCTATATATTGTTAACTGTTTAAGAGGTGTTTATGAAATTTCTTTATTTAATTATATTTACTGATTTGTTATACCTCTTGTATCTTAATGTTGTGCCTTACGTGGTTTTATATTACTCAGTCTTTATTTATTTTTATTACTCACTGAGTTGGAGTACTCACTTTACTCCCTGTATCCATGTGTGCAGATTCAGGCGCTACATGTCCTGCTCCTGAAGGTTGATAGTTCCAGCAGGTCTTCGGAGATTTACTTGGTAGCTGCTTAGCGATTCACAGCCCAGTGCATTCTCCCTCTATTTCAATTTTTTTTTTTGATTTAGTTATGTAGTTGTGGATTAGACTCTAGACTTTAGTATTATTTTAGATGCTCATGACTGGTGACACCCCGATGTCGGGTTGTGTTGGTTTTTATTTTCGCAACTTATATTGTTATTTTGGGATTTATTTATATTAAGGACCTTGGTTTATTATTTTAACTGCTTAGGGTGAATTGGAAGCGTGTCGGCTAGCCTTCTCTTTTGAGAGGCGCCATCACAATCGGGTTTGGGTTTAGGGTCGTGATGCACGTGTTCAGAGTAAGAGAAATTACTTGAAGCCACGCGTTAAGATAAGGGGGCTAAAGCGTGTGAATCTATTTTGGAAATAATATTTTTAAAATAAATGTAAGGCTCAAATGGTGATATAAGGAAGATTGTGATTGTGACTTGTGAAATGTGAATATGAGGTGTGGTACCTTGGTGTGATTCTTATTGTACATTATATGTTGGAACGACTTGTTGATTTGAACGGCTTTTATTTTTTCCTTAACTCATTTCACTTGTATTTTGACTATATTTAATCATATGTTGTTTTACCATATGTTCATTTTTTTGTCGTTATTTATTTTACTCTAGTTGTTAACCTTATATTGATAATCTACTTTGTTGTTATTTATTGCTTTTACTTCCTGTTATTAAATTATATTAATATGTTATTCAAGTTTTTTTTATGTCTAGTAGGTGACTTAACTTAACCTCATCACTACTCCACCGAGGTTATACTTGATACTTACTAGTATTATTGTGGTATACTCATGCTACACTTCTGTCACGCCACAAAGTCCGAGGAGCGTGACCGGCGCTCAACCGAGTAAACCCGACTGAGCAAGCCTGATAGGTTTCATACATACTACCCAATTTCGTCTTTGAATAAAGAGGAAATATATATCATTAATCAAATTCTATAAACAAGTCTTTAACGATTTCCATTTCATCTCCATTAGCAACTTCGTTCATAATTTTGAAGATATGCAAGTTTTATACATCTTTTCCAAACATAATTATTTCAATTTTAATTCCAATACCCGACACTACCTAGAACCTATCTACGGAGCCTCTAAATACAATTGAAGAGTAATATGGAAATGCTGGCAACAAGGCTCCTGTAACGACCCGATCGGTCGTTTTGAGCTTTTGCACTCTGATCGCTAGTCTCGAGCATGACTTGCCCCGTGTAATGTATTATGACTTATGTAAATTGTTGGTTTTGGTTTTCAGAGTAATCAGAATGAATTTGGAAGAAAATAGTTCTCAGTTGAACTTGAATTTGAAAGGTTTGACCATGATTCGACTTATTTGTATATGAGCTCGGATCAGAGTTTTTACAATTTGGTTAGCTTCGTTGGGTTGTTTATGACTTAGGAGCGTGATCGGAATTGGTTTTGGAGGTCCGATGTAGAATTAGGCTTGAATTGGCGAAGTTAGTATTTTGGCGAATACTGGTTTATAGGTGAAATTTTGATCCGAGGGTCATAATGGAATTCCAAGAGTTACTATAGCTTTTATATGTCATTTGGGATGTGTGTGAAAAATTTCAGGTCATTCGGACGTCATTTGGTCGGGTTTTGATGGAAAGTGTATATCGAAAGTTTTTAGAAAACTTAGGCTTGAATTCTATGAGTTTGGGGTAATTTGATGTTGTTTGAGGTGTTTTGATGATTGGAACAAGTTCGAATGAGATTTTAGGATGTGTTGGTGGTTTTGGTTGAGGTCCCGGGGGCCTTGGGGTAATTTCGGATAGCTAACGAGAAGTTTTGAGACTTAAGGAATTTAAGAAAATTTGCAACAACAGTTGCAGGTGTAATTTGGCCTTCGCGATCGCGAGCCTGGGGCCGCGATCGCATAGAAGGGTTTTGGAAGGCCAGGTTGATGCTCTTCGCGTTTGCGTTATTGGGTTCGCGATCACGGAAGGTTAGTTAGTGGTGCTTCGCATTTGAATAGAAGAGTTCGCGATCGCATATTAGTAAGTGAGGGTCCAATAAAGTTATTCTCCGCATTTGCATCAGTAGGGCCGTGTTCGCATAGTTCTGGGAAATCAAACATCACGTTCGCAGGGATGACATTACGTTCGCATAGTTCATCTGTGAGGTCTTGGAATATTGCCCTTCGCGATCACGAACCTGGGGCCGCGATCGTATAGAAGGAAGTCAGAAAGCTTGGCAGAAAGTTTATAAACATTTCATCCGCGCGTTTTAGCCATTTTTCCACCATAGTTGAGTATTTTAAGAGCCATTTGAGGGGAATTGTAGAGGGATTCAAGGAGAAGTAATTGGAGGTAAGTTCTATGAACCAAAAACGTGATTATATTGAGAAATTAACCTAGAAATTCATGGAAATTTAACTAAAAATGGAAGAGCTAGGGCTTGAGATTTTGAGATTTTAAATTGGGATTTGAGGGGCCATTTGAGGTCGATTTTTGCGAACTTTTGATATGTATAGACTTGTGGAAGGATAAGGAACCCGTTTATGTAAATATTTTTGAGTTTCAAGAAAGTGGGCTCGGGGCTCGGGTTCTGCTAATTTTAGGATTTTTGGTATTTTTCGATTGTTTTTGCTTGGGCTTTGTTCCCTTAGCATATTGTGACGTATTCGTTCTGATTTTGGATACATTTGGCACGCGTGGAGGCTGATTTGAGGGGCAAAGGTGTCGTGAGCTACAGATTTAGACGGTTCAAGGTAAGTAATGATTGTAAATACTGTCCTGAGGGTTTCAAAACCCCGAATTTCACATCGTTGTGTTACTTTGAGGTGACTTACACGCTAGATGACGAGCGTAAGGTAGAGCACCGCTGGGAATTGTGACCTAGTCCATACCGAACTATGATTTTAATGCGTATTTGATCATTAATTGTTTGATGTTATTATATTTTTGGGTTGTATGTCATGTTTGGGGCCTTGTGCCTACTTGTTGAGACCCTTAGGGGCATTTTTGCTACCTTTCCTCACTCTATTTGTTTGTAAGCATATCCTCAGTCATGTTTTACCTAGTTATTACTCAAATCCAGCTTTATCACTATATTTTTAAAAATGTGGAAACTGTTATGGACTGAGTTCCCTGTTTTACTGAGATAGACCGAGGGTCTGATTGTGGGATTGATGACTGAGATAGACTAAGTCTGATGGTGACACTACTACAAAAAAGACCTTTGGCGGCAATTAAAAATAGCATTGGCGGCAATAACAATTGCCGCTATAGCATTTACCGGCAATTGATCTTTAGCCGGTGATGCCGGGGTCGGTAAAGCCTTTAGCGGCATTTCTGCCAAAAGCTGGTAAAAGATATGATTTATTGCTGCTAAAACTCATCTGCTTTAACGGCAATTGTTTGTGGCAATTATTATGGCTGCTAAATCCATTCTAAAAATGACTAATAATGCTCCTTTAACGTCCATTTTTATAGCCACTAAATTCAAAATATTTGTCGGTAAAAGTCCATACCTTTAGCGGTAATTGTTTTGTGGCAATTAAATTGGCAACAATATCTCTTCTAAAAACATATTAGTATGCCCCTTTAGCGTCCATTTTAATGGATAGCAAAGTCAATTAAATTTCCGCTAAAAATCATCTTTAATAGCAATATAATGGTTACAATATCCCTGTATAAACGTGTTAATACTGTTAAATTGGCACTAAAATTCACAACCTATAACGGTAAGTTTAGCCACCATTAATAATAGCTACTACATTCAACCAAAAAATAATGCAAATAACAAAACATATTAATATTAATTCATAAAACTATAGTATATCTCGTTAAATCTTAACGAACAAAAGGAAGCACTGATAATCCAAAATATTAATATCACAAAACCTTAAAAAAACTCATATTGTTTGAAGTAAATTGCTAATGTCACTATATAACTAATCTTAACGAATAACAATCATCAAATAATCTCTGAAACTCTTCCTCATATTGAAATCTTCCACCCGCTAAATTATCGAACATCAGACTGTATGACCTGAAATTATAAAATAACTATGTCAATAGGAAGTAAATGTTGCCAAACAACAAAGCTGATAATAGTTTGCGAGATAATAGATTACCAAGACCGTTGCCCAGGGAAGCAAATACAAAAGAATAGGTTGCAAGGCTATGGAAGTCAAAACTGTTTGAAGCCAGCAGGATACTAAACTAGTTAAATACATTCTTTAAATCTCTCTGAAAATAAAATAACAAACTCAGGCGAGAGCAATTCAAATGAGGCTTTTTCAGTATTGCAAAATCATCCAGAGGTTTTCATACATTACTCAACCAGCTACCATGGCACACTCATAATTTTTGTGACACTTTTTAACAATTTTTTGCTTAATAATAGTTGTAGATGTAAAAATTAATAAAGAGTGTCCTTTCTCTAACAGTTTAAACTTATAAACTAGCCGGCCACACAATTCAGTTAACTTCGTAGATTAGATAGTTCAAACACTTCAATATGATGTTAGCACATAACAGATCAGAATTTCAAAACCAGCTACGAAATGTAAAAACTCTTGAACGTTAAATCCCTTAAGACAATAAAAAGCCATCTTATTGTTGCAGAAAATGTTTAAGTCCATCTCAAGCACTTTGGTTGTGTTCTTTAAGTCGATAAAATTCTGAAATTACTACAACTCTAGATATCTGCAATCCTATAATTCTTATGTTAGAATCTGGAGTTTTCTATCAGATGAATTACTACAGAACAACACCAAATGTGGTGAGAAACCAGACAATATTTTCACACAATCCAGAAGTGCATGCAGCTGAAAGCTAGGCAATGAAATACACCAAGGAAACCACTCCCAAAATGTTTAAGACACGAAACGCAGATTTATAGTGATTTGACATGGCTTCGTAACACTTCCAAGTCCTCGTCGTGATCCTTTTTTCTTAAACTTCACACATCTCATTTCAAATACTAATATATATATTTTAACTAGTTACTGACCCAAAAAACACATTCAAGCTTTCTGGCTTAAATAAAAATGATGACAAATTTGAATCAGCTGGTCATTATTTCTAGCTCAATTATCTGTCATGCTTGGTCATGTTGATTGAGTTTTAAACAATGATCCTTGGCTTCAGTCTTCAGTAAAAGGCAATAGTTCAGAAATAGATTGGGTAACAAAACTAGGCAGCGGAGGGACAGAGAGAAAAAGTATTGTTTTGCTTGATAGATTGACCAAAAATCTACTAACGTTGAATAGAATGACACATGAATACCTTGATGAATGGGACCATGGCGATACCTTCCTCAACAGTCTCAAAAAAAACACAGAGAGGGAGTTTTGCAAACCCAAAATTATTAAATCGATCATTCAGGAAATCCATGTGAGGGCTAGTTGCTTTCCTAGGCTAATAAGAACAATGAAACAAATGAATTGGTACCCAGAAATGGCCTAAGTAGAATGCGAAGAGTATAGTAGAATGGTAGTCAGTAGTAGGTAGCTTCAAGCTGGGACTTCAGGTCCAGCTGAACCTATGCTAAGAGAAAGTACAAGTATATGCTAGTTTGTACATAATTATACAGGGAGCCAGGAAAGAACAAAACTTTTATGTTAGAAAGGTGAAAGAATCTGAAAGTTCGAGGGTGAACCTATGTTGGAGCCAGAAATGTACAAGTCAGATTTTCTTCGTAAATGGAAGATCGAAAGCAGCTGAGCCTACTAACTATTGATCACTGGAGAGCGAGGGAGTTTCTTTTTATTTTGCTAGTCCTCTTCGTGCTATTTGGAATGAGGAAATTAGTAAGGAAAAGAAGCTAATATTGACCTTGTGACATTCTTAGAAGAACTATAATTTTCTACTGAGGGAATGCACAGAATCAGCTGGAAGATGCAGAAAAGTCACACGATACAGTCCAGTTTTTATTGGATGAGGCACAATCAACACACACAAACAAAATTACAGAGCAAATCTCTGATAAAGAAGCTGCTGCCCAGATTTCTGGGATTGAAATAGTAGGGAATTGACTTCAATGTCGGGTCCAGCTCAAATTCTTTCGAGGCTCTAGCTACTGTTGGGGAACTGAAGTTGATGCAACAGTTTTACATGATAGTGGGATGTCCAAACAACTGGTACTAATGCCCAACAAGGATCGAGGAGGACAAGGTAGCCTAGAATTGGTTGAAAACTTGGGTGTTCGATGAAATAATTCAATGAGTAAGCTGGGGACTGAACTACTTGGAAACCAAGCTCATAGTTCAAACGACCAAAGGATTAATAGCTACAACAATCACGGGATGTTCAAATGACCAAAGGAGTAAAAGCTTGGTCAATTATGCAGCAGTTGTAGCAGAACACACTCAGTCTCCCAACAGAGCAATTACTCAGTTTCGACACAGAGAAAAGGTAAAAAACACACCTGAAGAAAAAGGTTCTGCTGTAGATAGCACTGAAGCCAGGCATGTTCTTATCGGAATTATTAGCTTCACAGTAACATAGCAATCTAAAAAAGCATTTATATTCTAAGATTCCTGATTTCCAGCTAGTATTTATTTTATTTGTCGTAGGCTCCAAGAATTAACATAGTTGATTTCTTGAATTAACATAGTTATCACTATCACTATAAGTAGAGTAAATTGAATAGATCCAAAGAAATAGGCAGCCAAGGTGCAGATTGCAGCAGAGGTTATTGTTATATTGGAAACAGTCCAATTCTAAAATAACAACAACACAGGTAACAAACAAGCGATTGACATGCAGAAGAACACAGATCTTTGGGCTACAGAATTTTCTCAATGTACTAAACATGGAGATTAATCTCCTAGGCATATTGAGCAGGTGAAATCTGCAGAAGTTTGATCAAACAATAGAAAAATTAAATAGTAGCTTGGCGAAGGATAAAGATGAGTAGTACCATGAGACGTTGAAGTATTTTCAGCAACATTAGGTATCCTTGGTCTTTGTGGTACTCGTTCATGGCGACTATTGGCAGCAGGGACCTAATAAATATTAACACACCAGATAACAATACTTTTATAGGATTAAAACTTCATTAATAATGTACATAACTTATAAAATTGAGTTACCTGTTCAATTGAGGTATCATTGATATTTTGAGGCAGAGATTCATTGGAAGCATATTTGCGCATCAATTGTCGCATTTTGAGTAATTCTGATTGCGTCTTCTCCTGATTTTGTTTCATCAGTTTCATTTCTTTATTATATTTATCCTTTAACTCGGTTATCTCTTGTGTTAACCTTTGGATAGCTTCATTAGACGAATCCTCTCCGACAATATTTTCTAAGGAAGATCTACTACCCCATAGACCAGAAGGAGTTGGACCAAGTCCTAAATCACGAACATATCCACTTTTGTCATTTCCGAATACCTGAGAATACACATCGCCTTCCCAAGCAACACCGCAAGGAGGTTGGTCAGTAGAGCTCTCACTATTGTTCGTCCTTTCATTTATCATTTCCTGGCCATAAAATACATAAATCCAATTTGAAATTTATTTATTCACTTTTATGTTTTTTTCCTAACTATTTCCCAATTAAGAAAATAAAAAAAAAAATCTTACAATTGCCTTGACAGAATCATCATCCAGTGGTCTACCATCCTTACGTTTTGTATGAATTAATCTGAAAACTTCTGTTCGTGTAGGCTCTATCCAATTTACAGCCTAATATAATAAAATTGATGTAAGATATACGTGGAAAAAAAATTAAAACATTATAGTTAGTAATTTGAACAAGTTTACCTGCTCATCCATCAAGGTAGCAATACTTTTGGATCCTCCTGTGTGAGGCATCTTTTGATTGGCCCTATTATTTCTATTTGCTTGGGAACGCCTCTGTCGTTGAAATATTAAAATGATATCTTATAAATTATACATAAAAGTTGAGCATCAATAAAATTAAAACACTGAAAATAATCAACTTGAGGTGTTTTAAAGATTTGTTAATACCTTAGCTTTATCTGAAAGCCAATAAGCGACAAGACCACTTCATTGATCCCTCGGTATGCGACTTGGTCTATTTTTCAGCAAAAGGTCTTTAGTCTTATATTTTCGCAAATATTCACCTTTTAACTCACACTTGTAATCTTTCCATTTCTTTCCAAGTGACTTTAGGACATAAGCTTCTCCTCGTCTTGGGATAGAGAACTTCTTCTAAAAAAATAAAGAAAAAAATATCATGTATAAAAGATTGAACCCATTCATATAATAATAATAACAATAAATAAATAAACTAACAAACAAATAAATAATAATAACTACTCCATAACCTCACAAAATCCACCAATTTCTTCTTTTCCTCCTTGTCAAAATTTCTCCAATCATCTACATGTAACGATGTTAGTTCTGGAGTTCTCGCAATGATTCCTAGAAAGCTAGAAAGCTTTCGACCTTTTTCCCCAATAGCTTGGTTACGATTATTAAACAGCACATCAACTACCTTCCCCGGAGGAAGTTTCCAAATATCTTTTAGTAAAGTAAGCCCACTAACCTTTCTTGGCTCCAAATTACCTAGAATAGAAGATTCAAAAGTCATCAAATGGCATAAACTTATATGGTTAAATATGTTTAATAACACTATAATTATCTGATAGTTATATGATTTTTTGATGACACCATCTACTAGTGCTGCAAAAATTCTGGAAACTAATCCTGGCTCAAAGACTGCTGTTAATCGAGTAGATGCAGCTGGAGGCTTGGCTGCTGCTGAACAAATCTCAAATGGTCAGTTACAAGAAGGTAATGGGTCAATAAACTATGGCAACTCACCAGGAGCAAAGGCTATAATTTTAGAGGCTCAAATAACAGAGGAAACAGAGAAACTGCATTTGGTTCAACAGGTTGTGAATACTGGTTTTGCACTGGTTGAAAAAGAATCTTGTGATAGGGCAACAGTTAATGCAGCTAGAGATCAAACTAATGTAGTAAGAGAAAGGGTAAGTGGTTCTAAGGGTGACAAGGTCGGGAGTGAAGTTGGGAATCTTCTTCAACCAACTGCTGGTGATCAGGAAAAAGCTGCAGAGCATAACTCTGATAAACTAGCTACTGCCCAGATTTCTGGGAATCAAAAAGAGGGGAGTAAGAGCCTAATGATGGGAAATAAAAATGGGAAGAAGATAGAGGATGATAAAGGAGGTGATATGAGTAAAAAGGAAGAACATTGGAATACTGTAACACATAGGAAATCACCATCAAAGATAGGAGCATCACCAAAAATGCAGAACCAATGTGCTCGACCAAATGACTTACATGTTGGCTCCAGTTCAAATTATTTCGAGGTCCTTGCTACGGATGGGGATCCTGATGTAAAGGCAACAGTTGGTGGTGATAATATGATTCCAAACAACTAGTTCTAAGGTCCAGTAATGAACAAGAAGGGCATGGCAATGCTGATTTGGATAAAAATATAGGAGTTCGACAAATTCATTCAAAGAACAATTTGGGAGCTGAACTTATAACCATCTAAGCACATAGCTCCAATGCACCAGTTTTACATTTTTCCAATCCTAAGGTAGAACAAATGTTAAGAACGCTTAGAATGAGATGATGATGGAGGCTGCTATGGTTAAACAACCATTGGTAACATTAAATACTTCCGTACATGATATCCCCTCTCAATTAGTAGAGTCTTTTGGTGAGTTTGAAGGGGAATCTGGACAGCTCATGATTTCAACTGGAAATAACAACGAAATTATACGAGCAAATGTGAGGGACATGGTTGCTAAATCAAAATTGTGGAAAGAACAACGGGAGGAGGATGATGAAGAGGACTGGGGCTGGTTGATGCATCTTGACAGTAACCTGGGATTTTATCGAAAGCTTCAAAACTGATGGTGGCAAAGCTAGTAGATGGATACCTTACTGAAATTGCAAAAGATCCTAATCTCCCTTTGTCAGCATTTGTTGGTCTATGAGAGATGGTATCCAATTTTCCTCGACCCGGTCAAGAAACTAATGTCAAGATGTAATGTTACAATTTCACATACACTCAGAGAAGACACCCTCTTACTTGGTTGCAAGTTGCACTATATAACTAGTTCGATATCACAATAGAAATTACAGAAAATCACAGTTGCTAATTACACTATATAAACTAGTTATATTAACCATTGTATTCACACAATTAAGATTTGAAAATGATTCTAGAGAAAAGTGCTACCTGATTCATCATCACTTCATTGAACTTCAGTACCACCAGCAGAACTATTCAAATCACAAGATTGATCATCATGTGCCTGGTCTTCAGAAGAGTTTTGATTATCCATCAACTACTCAATATAAGGTTGGGTTACAGAATGGTTTTGAACATCCATCAAATTCTCAATATAAGGTCGCACCTCTTCATCGTCGTCTTGTTCAATTACCAGTCGGCTGCGACCTCTAGTTTGCATAGTTCCTTCTCCAAAATGAAAAAAAATTATCTTGCTGCATTATGCTATATTAGTACTAGATTGACTCCAAAAAATCAGCAGGCCACTTGCAAAACATGAGGAAGCATCATCCAAATCTCAATATGTGAAAAATATCAACAACTCAAGTAACGCAAATAAAGCCTTGCGAAAAATATTGTTCTAGAGATAAGAGTTATTTATGCACTAGAAAAATAATTATCAAGTGATAGTACCACCTTATAATATCACATTTAAATGGATACAATAAGAAAAATATAAGTAGAAGAAAGCATAATAAATTCACTCAAACATCCAATATTCAAATTTCTAAAGCAAAAAAATAACACCCTTAGAGTTTATTACATAACACTTGCAATAAAAATATTCTACAAGTACGACCTACCTTATTCAGAATCACATTCATTTTCTATGTTATTTTCTCCCTCAACATTAGCTTCACCATCATTTGGAGAAGGTTGAGAATCTACTCTTGTATCAATTATTATCCCATCTACACCACTTCTTACCCAATCATTATACTCATCTTCTAAAACACAAGAATTTTCTAAAAGAGCCAAGTCAGTGGCATCACTTTGCGTTGATGACTCAAACTGCACACTATTTTCCTCTCCCATATTAAAAATGTCTCGAGGTTTAATTAACCTATGGACAAACCATTCATGGTCTTGAGGATCTTGCACAAATATTACTTGTTGAGCTTGTTCTGCAAAAATAAAGGGCTCATGACGTTGTAGATCGCCAGAGTCTGTCAGGTGTGTGAAATTCACAAGTGTGAAACCCAAGTCATCATCCTTAATTCCTCTACCTTTGGTTACATCAACCCAATCACACTTAAACAAGATGACCTTAAATTTCTCATAGTAGTTTAACTCCATAATATCATTCAATCTGCCATAATATGTGATATTTGCAGATTTTAGAGCATTATCACTTGTACTTGCATAACTTTCAGTCTTTGAAACGACCATAACACCACTATTTTGTGTCACAATGAACTCTTCACTTTGTTTTGTTCGAAATCGATATCCATTATTAACATCGAATGCAATGGATCTTTTTGCAATGTAGCTCGGTCCTTGTGATAGGACTTTAACATCATTTAAGATATTAGATGTGGCTTCCAACTCCTTTACCTAACCAAATAAAAGATGCAACTATAAATGTGGATATTTATACAAGGATAATAATTTAACATAAACAATGACTTAGTGATACTACTTACTTGCTCCTTGAACTACTCATGAAATGTATCGAAATGCACACGATCAATTTGATGTTGTGTCAAACGACGCTTACGATGTGCTCTTTTGA
>MU693693.1:3355-26203 GCA_026770625.1 Nicotiana glauca
AGAGCAAACAAGAAGAAGCAAATTTCAAGAAATGAGGTTACATGAAATTTGTTATGGCAAGTTTAACATAGCAAGAAATCATATTGTTTCATACTAGTTTTTGAAAAAAAAAAAACAAAAACAAGAAGAAGCAAATTCAGTAATTTAAGAAATTTAATTTATGCAGATATTGTTTAAGAGTTTAAAGAAGTTATTTACATTAAAGTTACATATATCAAAATGTGACTTTACCCAAGAAACTTAAATGAGTTTTTCCACTCAATGTTAAAGTGATAGGAGTATTTGACTAATATTACCACAGGATAACTTTGTGTATTCCATTAATTTTTGATCAGATTCTCCATATCAGCAACTTTGAAATTAGACATTTCAAGCTGAAATATTCATTTAAGTTGAAAAATCTCCTCATGTTTGACTTCGTAACGCTGACTTTTTTTTTTTTTTTTTGCTTTTACTTGCGTTTACCTTTTTTGTTTTAATTTTTTATAATAATTCTTTTAATCTATTTATTATTATAACTAATTTAACTTTTCTTTAGCTTTGTATATTCTTTTTGCTTAGCTTTACTTAAAGCTCTCACTTAAAACTATTTTGTGCCCTGAATTAGTGAAACTCGTAGAAGAGGGCAAGGAAATGATATGCTTTAGTTTCCCATTTACCAATTTTCTTTTTATCGGTTTCTAAGCATTATCATATTAGACTTAGATAAGAAAAGATTTTAAGTCAAAAGTGGTGAGAGTAATTTTGTCATTTTGTTATATTAGTTTTTATATTACTTGTACTCGTATTGCTATTCAATATTTTGTTTTGCATAAAATAATATATAAATTTTGCATAACTTATGTTATTCAAAAAACCACCAAATATAATATAAGGTATGATGTACTTGAGCAACTAGGAAATTATATAACCAACCAAATAATATATAATTTAATACAAGTAAGTAGTACTTGTATTGCATATAAAACGGGCCCTAAAATCATAGAACAAAGCTTTGAAGACTATCCTCTACGCACTAATTTTGCAATAATTGCCGAAACAATCATTCATGCAACCCCGCAATACACAAAATAAATATGTTAGTACGTATTTACCACCAAAAAAGAAGAAGATATGTTAGTACTTAAACTCGAAACTTGTAGAAAAATATAAGCTGTATTACAATTAGCCAATGAAAAAACGATCTCCTGTAACCTATCACAATTAGAATAGAAGAAATAGCCTTCGAATATAACCTGTATTTTGTTTACCGATATTCTATGTTTATTTTTACTGATCTCTTGTAATGACCATACAATGAAATTTTTTTTATGATGGGCCATAAACCAATCTCCCTCAAATATTTATTCCAAAAGAATAATTAACCGAATAGCCGCTCACCTAATTGTTTAAACTAAAAATAGCCAGCAGATATATATTATATATAATCTGTGTATAGTATGTGGATAACCATGTGGGATCAGTGTATAATCTACAAATACCAGCTAAAAAAAGAAAATAGTAAGTAAACAGTAAATCCGACCAACTATTTATCTCTGTATGGCTTATATGTCATGGATTCGAGTAATGGAAGCAGGCATTAATACTTGCATTAGGTTAGACCGTCTATATCACCCTTGAACTGTGGCCCTTAACCAAACCTATGTGAATGTGAGATACTTTGTGCATCAGGCTGATCTTTATTTGTGTAAAGAAACTATTAAAAATTCCTTAAAATGTAAACAAGCGAAAAGAAGTTAGAACAAGAAGGTACCTTTGATTAAACTTGCACACTTTTGGATTGAACAACCAAGATTGCAATAGTGCACAGGAGATAAAGAATTATTGGGAGAATTATGCGAGCAACCTATTCCACAGGATATGTAACATCCAGGATTTTAAAAATATGTACGAATACAATCCCTAAAACATTTTTGGTCCAAATCACATGATACGTGTGAAGTGCAAATCAACATTAGCAATATTAACATTGCCATCAATTGAATAATATTGGCCTCAGTTTTCTTTGCCATTTTCGACTGAATAATATTGGATTTTGATATGATGATTCTGCTTTTATATATTGATAGATTATTGATATTGCTAATGTTGTATTATATTACCGATATCCTATAATGTGGAGTTTAAGAATATAATTTAAACAGTTGCCATATTTGAATCAACAAATCTGTTATATATATACACACACACACTAGATGATGCCTGTGCTATGCACAAGCTGGCCCAATGTAACGACCCGGCCGATCGTTTTGAGCTCTAGCGTATTATTCCGCTGTTTGAGGCCATGGCAGCTTCATTTCAGGTATTATGACTTGTACGCATGATCGAAATTGAATTTTGGGAAGTTCGGAGTTGATTTGGAAAGAAAATTCTCAATTCGGAAGCTTTAAGATGAAAGCATGGACTAAGATTGGATTTTTGAGTAAACAACCTCGGAATCGGGATTCGAAGGTTCCAATAGGTTCGTATGATGATTTCGGACTTGGGCGTATGTCCGGATCGAGTTTTAGAAGACCCGGGAGCGTTTTCGGCACCTATTGTGGAAGTTGGAATTTTTGAAAGAATTTCATAAATTTGGATTGAGGTGTATTTCAGTGTTATCGATGTCCGTTTGAGATTCCAAATCTGGAAATAGCCCCGTATGGTGATCCTGGTATTGGGAGCGCGATCGGAAGTGAATTCAGAGGCCCGTGGGTCATTTTGGAGTCATTTGGTTAAAGATACAAATTTGAAGGTTTTTGAAAAGTTTGTTCGAAAGTGGACTTTTTGATACCGGGGTCGGATTCCGATTCCGGAAGTTGGAGTAGGTCCCTGATGATGAATATGACTTGTGCGCAAAAATTGAGGTCAATCGGACGTGATTTGATAGGCTTAAGCATCAAATAAAGAAGTTTGAAATTTTAAAGTTCATTAAGGTTAGATTGGAGTGCGATTCATCATTTTAGCGTTGTTGGATGTGATTTGAGGCCTCGACTAAGTCCGTGATACATTTTGAGGCTTGTTGGTATGTTCGAACGGAGTCACGAGGGGCTCGGGTGAGTTTCGGGGTGGTTTCGGATCATTTCTATACCATTTTAAGCTGCTGGTTTTCGGCTACAGCAGTATGCTACTTTATCGCGGGGAATTGGTCGCGATCGCGATGAGTAAAATGGGAGAAAATGGCCAGTGATTCGCGATCACAGAAGGGCTTTCGCGATCGGGTAGAGGAAAGTTTCTGTTGCACTGACCCGAATTTAGAAGCTTGTATCTCGCAATCTATAAGGAATTTGGAGATGATCTAAAAACAAAAGTTGTATCCCTTTGTGTCTAGTTTTCAGAAAATCAAACAATTTGGAATTTGGAACTGCGTACAAAAAGGTATGAGTGGTACACTACAACCTATCCGGGAAGAGTTTGGAAGTCGCGAAGAAGAAATTTGTATTGCACAGGGCTGAATTTGGAAGCTTATATATTGTAATCTATAAGGAAATGGTAGATGAAAAAAGAATTAAAGTTGTAGTACTTGAAGTCTAGTTTTCAAAAAATTAAACTATTTACAATTTGGAATTTTGTACAAACAGTTATGGCAATTATACTAGAGACTGTCTGGAAGAGCTGAACATTTGTTCTTCGCGATCGCAAAGCATTTTCCGCGATCGCGGAAGGTAAATTTTGGGCTGAGAAATGTTGTGCTTCGCGATTGCGAAGCATTTTTCGCGATCACAAAGATTAAACACCTGGGCATAAGCTATATTTCGAGGTTTCGGCCATTTTTATCATATTTGGAACTATGGAACTCGGATTGAAGTGATTTTTGGGGTAATTTTCACCGTATGGAGTGGGGTAACTGTTCTATAACCAAAAGTAATTATACTTCATGATTCTATGGTTATATTCATCATTTATTTTGGATTCAAATGGAAGAAATCAAGATTTTTGTAAAACTTTTCAAGAACGGAAATTCAAGATATATATGGAGGTCAAGTTGTTATCGGAATTTGATAAAATTGGTATGGTTGAACTCGTATCTGAATGAGTTGTCGGATTTTGTAAGTGTTTTTTTGAATTCGGGCACGTTGGCTCACGGGCAATATTGTCAACTTTTCGAACCAAGTTAGGAATTTATTTAAATTAAATTGTTGTGAGTATAAGAGCATATATTTAAGGATTTTCTCATTTATTGGCTAGTTTTGGAGTGTTGTGCATCGATTTGAGTCATCGAAAGGGCTTGGAAGCTGGTTTTGGAACTTCAGAGCGAGGTAAGTCTCCTTTCTAACCTTGTAAGAGGGATTTGTATCCATAGGTAATTTAATTGGATATGTGCTCCTATTTGTGGGGGCTACGTACGCACAATAAAAATACAGTAGCTACGCACGGAGTCTCATCAGAGTATTATACTGTATTTTTATTTCTGTCCAATTTGTATTCCAGACAGTTACTGTATTTTATTTTATTCCCTAGTAAAATGCTCATGCACTCGTGACACCCGGTTCTGGGATGATTGTGAGACCCCATGTTTTTTTTCTCTCTCTTCTCTTACGTAATATATGTAACGTGGCATGATTATATTAGTTATATATGATTGGGTATAACATCACACTGGTCACATGTTATGTTTTGTAGTCAAGCAAGTTGCGAAATAAAGGTCGGCAAAAGTTATCGTAAATTTCACTAATAAATTTTTTATATTTTGGGTCAAATGTATCAGATCATTTCTCCCAATATATGAAGAGTTATGGGACCCACAACCTATCAAATCGAAGTTCCACGAGTCTAGTTTGCAACCAAAAAAATCTCATGTCAAACGGATATTGGAGTAAAATGTTATTACTGTTATACCCCAGGCTGTCCAGGTTGAAACCGGGTCGTGAACCGGGTCGGGTCAAACAAGTGGTATAAGTCGGTAAACTCGACTTTGAAGACCTCAAAACATTTTAATTCAGTCCCAAAACAGAGAGCAAGATTAAGAGAGGATTCCATGGTGTTCTTGAGTGATTAAGGTGCGTTTCTAATGATTTTTATCGTTAAAGTTTGCCCCCGTGCCTAGAAACTCAATATCTACGCGTTGCAATTGTTTCCCCCTTCTAGTAGCTGTGTTTGGAGCTATTTTTGGAAGATAGAAATTTGTTGTTCTTGCTGGTTCTCCAGGATTTATACTTGGTTTGCCAAGGTAATCATCTTGGGACTCTTTTATGATCGTTTTTACAAAGTTCTACGGACGTTTGGTCAAGTTAGGGTCATATGGCGAATCTGCCAATTGAAACTCAATTATGAACTATTTATTGGTGTGTATAAGCTGCATATATATAGTGTTTTCGAAGCTTAGGACGTAAGGAACAACTTTCGTGAAGGAACTACAGGCATTTGGACGTTCGTTGGAAAGGTATGTTAAGGCTAAGCTCCGTTATTCCATTTTGCACGAATTCTTGGAAATTCCTAAGACGCCAAATGTGATATTTTACTATTCTATAGCTAGAAAGACCTTCTGTGAAAGGCATTGGGATTGTAGCTGAAGTATTTTCATGATTCTATTAGGTTGATATTCCACTCGTTCGGTTAAATAGGGTATTCGACATCTATATATGCCATTTTGTCGGCTTTATTATCTATATATCTATATATATGAATTCTTATTCGTCTTTGGGTTGTGTGGCTAAACAAAATAAAAGTATTTAGTATTTGCGATCAGTCATTCTTCCTTGTTAAAGTGTATTTTAAAATCTCTAAAGTAACACGTCGATTTCCAAAAATCTCAAATATAAATTCTATGTTTAAACTATTGAAACACTTGATTTTTGAAATACTTTCTTTTACTAAATATCAAGAAATCAGGTATAAGGACTAAGTGAAGAACCTTATGCTTTTTATGAACATCTTCAGAGTTAAGTTATCTTTCTAAAAGTCGAGTTATGTTTTCGAGCTTATAAAAAAATACATGAGGTTGCACGAGACAATTTTATGCAATACGAATGTGATTATGAGATTATGAGAATAAGAGTACCAATGAGCCAATATTGGCTAAGTTCTTGTTATGGCCTATTATGTGCATTCAAATTTCATATCATACATGGCATATTATGCATGGACTTCGAGCTATAATCGGAGGTAAGAGGCCTATTTGCCCGAAAGACTATATGTATTGTATAGATGGCCACATGTTGGCAATATGATACCGATTAGCTACCGGAAGAGACCGCCATTGCTAGTATTTGGTTGGGTCTGTCATGCATTTGTATCAATATATATGTATTCATGACATACGATTACACGAGCATACCATGCATATTTGATAATTATGAGGCCGGATGTCGGCCATGGAGGCTATCAGAGTTTCAGTGTTGGGTAGTATGTCTATTACCTTTTTTTTACCAGCTATGTATGATTCTACTTTCTGCCTTACATACCAGTACATTTTCATTCGTACTGATGTCCCGTTGCCTGGGGATACTGCATTTTTGTTTTCATACGTGCAGGTTCAGGTAGAGACTCTGATCGACCCCTCCGCTAGGATTTAGGGTTCAACTGTGAGTTGGTAAGCTCCACCTCTTCCTGGAGCTGTCATAGGATGGTTACCTTTGTCGTACAATTTGGGTATTGTCGTGGCCTTATCCCGATAGTGCTTGTGACACTCTTAGAGGCTATTGTGGACATAGTATTCTGGGTTTCTTTTTGCAGCTTTAATTCTTCAGCCCATAGGCTTGGCATGTATATATATTTGTGTAGACGTATATGTCTCAAATCGTGGCCTCGTCGGTCAGCTAGTACATTATTATTTTGGCTTGTCTACCTTGGTTTATATGGCTTATTGTTTTTTAGGTCATGATCTTAATGGTCTAGGCTTAGTATTTCAGATGTTGTACTGCCCGATCTATTGGGCCCCCAGTTTAGTTAGCTAGTATGTTTAGTGGCTAACTCGATTGAATACAGTATCGAGTGCCAGTCATGTCTCCCCTAGTTTGGGGTGTGGCAAACTTGGTATCAGAGCAGGTCGTATCCCAGGGAGTCCACAAGCCGTGTATAGTAGAGTATTGCTTATGGTTGTGTTGTGCACCACACTTATAATCAGGAGGCAATGAGGCATTTAGGAATGGTTACATTTTTTTTCAATTAATAGATCGTGCTATAGAGCAAAGTTATAAGTACATATGAAATCTAAATCGTGTTTTGTGTTTCTTATCTAACAAGCTACCTTCACTCAAGAGATGGCACATCGATAGATAGGTATGGATCCAGGGGAAGGTACCAGTCGTTCCCCACCGGGTCAGACAGGACATTTTATTAGCCGGTGCTCGGGGTTAGGCAGAAGTGCATCAGCTCAGCCTTCAGGATATGCACCAGCCTCTTCGTCCTCAGTCTGTACTCCCTGACCAGGTCCATAGTCTACTCAGGATCATGGTAGGGGGAGAGGTGGAGGAGACACCTCGAGTTCTAGTGGTAGCTTGAACCGCTTTTATGCACTCACAGGATGACAAGATTCAGAGGCATCCCCAGATATTGTCACATGTATATTGACAATACATTCTTATGTCGTTTATGTATTGATAGATCCCGGCTCTACATTTTCTTATATTACTCCATTTATTGCTGGTAAGCTTGACATGAGATCTGAGTTGTTGCCATAGTCAGTTGAGGTGTCTACGCCAGTTGGCAACTCTATTGTAGCTAATCATGTCTATCGAGGTTGTACAGTGTTAATTAATGATCGTCCAACCTATGTTGATTTAGTTGAATTAGTTATGCTAGACTTCGATGTCATTATGGGTATGGATTGGTTGGCAACTTGTTATGCTAATATTGATTATCATTCAAAGTTGGTCCGATTTCATTTTCCTGGTGAGCCTGTCCTTGAATGGAAAGGTAATGCAGCCATGCCCAGGGGTAAGTTTATTTCATACCTTAGGGCTCAGAAGTTTATTTCTAAAGGTTGTATATACCATCTGGTTCATGTCAGGGATACAGATAAGGCGCCAGTGACTCTTCAGTCAGTTCCTATTGTGAATTTATTCCCGATGGTATTCCCTGCCGAGCTTCTAGGAATTCCCCCCAAAAGGGAAATCGATTTCGCTATAGATTTTCTTCCTGATACGCAGCCTATATCCATTCCTCCCTACAGAATGGATCCTGCAGAGCTAAGGGAATTGAAGGAACAACTGAAGGACTTGCTCGACAAGGGCTTTATTAGGCCAAGTACATCCCCATGGGGTGCTCCGGTGCTCTTTGTTCGAAAGAAAGATGGCTCCTTGCGGATGTGTATTGACTACAGGAAACTAAATAAAGTCACTATCAAGAATAAGTATCCTCTTCCACGGATTGATGACCTGTTCGACCAGTTAAAAGGTGCCAAATGCTTTTCAAATATCGACTTGTGATCCGGTTATCATCAGATATGAGTCAGGTATATTGATATCCCAAAAACAGCATTTAGGATGAGGTATGGCCATTTTGAATTCCTTGTTATATCTTTCGGGCTTACAAATGCCCCAACAGCCTTTATGGATCTTATGAACCAGGTATTCAAACCATTCTTAGATGAATTTGTGATTGTGTTTATTGACGACATCCTGATATATTCACGATCGGAAGCCGAGCATGCGGACCACTTGCGAGCTATATTGCAGACTCTTCAGGACGACAGGTTATATGCTAAATTCTCTAAATGTGAATTTTGGCTAACTTCTGTATCTTTTCTTGGTCATGTTATTACCAGTAATGGTATCAAGGTTGATGGCCAAGAGATTGAAGCTGTGATGACTTGGCCGAGGCCTTTGAATCCGACGGAGGTTCGTAGCTTTTTAGGCTTGGCAGGGTATTACCGAAGGTTCGTGGAGGGATTTTCCTCTATATCCGCACCATTGATGAAACTGACACATAAGGGATCTAAGTTTCAATGGACTAAGGCATGTGAACAAAGTTTTCAGGAGCTAAAGAAAAGGCTTACGACGGTACCTGTCTTGACTCTTCCGGATGGCACCGAGGGTTATGTTGTATATTGTGATGCCTCGAGAATCGGCCTAGGTTGTGTTCTTATGTAGCATGGTAAGGTTATCGCATACTCCTACAGACAGTTGCGGAAACATGAACAGAACTATCCTACACATGATCTTGAGCTAAGAGCAGTTGTCTTCTCCCTAAAGATTTGGCGGCATTATCTATATGGGGTTCATATTGATGTTTTCACCGACCACCAGAGCCTTCAGTATTTATTTCAACAGAGGGAGCTGAACCTACGATAAAGAAAATGGCTATAATTACTAAAGGACTATGATGTTGATATTTTATATCATCCCGGCAAAGCTAATACTGTTGCTGATGCCCTTAGCCGGAAGTCCATGGGTAGTCTAAGCCATGTTAAAGTTGATAAGGTCAAGATGACCAAATACCTATGCCAGCTAGCTAGTTTGTAGGTGTGTTTGGTAGATGCAGAGGGTGGACGCATTCTCGTTTAGAATACGACAAAATCTTCTTTTGTTACTGAAGTGAAAGAGCGACAACACGAGGATCCTGAGCTTATAAAACTGAGCGAAAGTATTCCACAACAGCGATAACCTTTATTGAGCCAACTGGAGATGGAGTCCTTAGATACCAGGGCCGCTTATGTCTACTGACAGTCGGAGAGCTCCGCCTAAAGATTCTCTCGGAGGGCCATTTTTCTAGATATGTAGTTCACCCTGGAGCAACAAAGATGTATCGGGACTTTCGACAGATCTATTAGTGGAATGGAATGAAAAAACATATCGCGGAGATAGTAGCCCAATGTCCCAACTGCCAGCAAGTTAAAGCCGAACATCAGAAGCTTGGAGGCCTAACTCAGTATATTTAACTTCCATTATGGAAATGGGACATGATAAATATGGACTTCATCACTGGTTTGCCTCGCACTCCATGGAGGTATGATTCTATTTGGGTAATTATTGATAGGCTTACAAAATCTTCTCATTTCCTTCCAGTCAGGACGACATATTCAGCCGAGGATTATGCCAAGCTTTACATTCAAGAGATTGTTCGCCTTCATTTAGTGACGTTATCTATTATCTCTGATCGAGGGGCTCAATTTACAGCACATTTTTGGAAATATTTTCAGAAGGGTCTAGGCACGCAGGTAAATCTTAGCACCACTTTTCATCCGCAAACTGATGGACAGGTAGAGCGTACTATTTAAATAGTTACGAACATGTTACATTCCTGCGTGCTAGATTTTAAAGGAAGTTGGGATGATCATCTACCTCTTATTGAGTTCGCTTACAATAACAACTTCCAAGCTAGTATTCAGATGGCCCTTTACGAAGCACTATACGGGCAAAAGTGTAGGTCGCCGATCGGTTGGTTCGAGGTCGGGGAAGCAGAGTTGCTAGGTCCTAATTTAGTCTAGCAAGCAATGGAAAAGGTAAAAATTATTAGAGACCGGCTGCGTACAACACAAAGTCGGCATAAGTCTTATGCAGATGTTCGATGACGAGACTTAGAGTTTGATGTAGAAGATTGGGTTTTCCTGAAAGTATCACCTATGAAGGGCGTCATGCAATTTGGAAAGAAGGGGAAGCTTATCCCCAGGTATGTTGGACCATATAAGATTATTCGGAGGCTTGGTAGGGTGGCGTACGAGCTTGATTTGCCTTCATAATTGGAAGCAATCCATCCCGTGTTTCATTTATCTATGTTGCGGAAGTGCATTAGAGATCCTTCACGTATTACGCCCATTGAGGATATTCACATTGCTTAAGACTTAACTTATGCAGGGGTACAAGTAGCTATTTTAGATTGGCAGGTAAGAAAGCTTCGAACTAAAGAAGTGGCTTCCGTGAAAGTGTTATGGCGAAATAACAACATCGAGGAAATGACCTGGGAAGCTGAGGAGGAAATGAGGACGAAGTACCCCCACCTATTTACCACTTAAGGTGAGTCGCATTTAAATAATTGGCAATTATTTCTGTACAGCAACTTTGAAAGTGCAATTTAAATTTCTTATTACGAGGTAGCTATACGAAGCCTAGTAGTTAGAATCTTCAAAATTTGATTTATGCTTTGAAAATGAAATTCATAAGGGGGGAGACTGCGAGACCCTATTTTTTCTCTCTCTTCTCTTACGTAATATACATAACATGGCGTGGTTATATTAGTTATATTTGATTGGGTATAACATCACACTAGTCACATGTTATGTTTTGGAGTCAAGCAAGTTGCGAAATAAAGGTCGACAAAAGTTATCGTAAATTTCTCTAATAAATTTTTATTACTTTGGTCAAATGTATCAGATCATTTCTCCCAATATATAAAGAGTTATGTGACCCACAAAGCAACAACCTATCAAATCGAAGATCCACGAGTCTAGTTTGCAAACAAAAAAATCACATATCAAACGTACATTGAAGTAAAAAGTTATGACTGTTATACCCCAGACTGTCCAGGCTGAAATCGGGTCGCGAACCGGGTTGGGTCAAACAAGTGGTATATGTTGGTAAACTCAACTTTGAAGACCTCAAAACATTTAATTTCAGGCACAAAACATAGAGCAAGCTTAAGATAGGGTTCCATGGTGTTCTTGAGTGATTAAGGTGCGTTTCTAATGATTTGTACTGTTAAAGTTTGCCCCCGTGCCTAGAAACTCAATCTCTATGCTTTGGAATTGTTTCCCCCTTCTAGTAGCTGTGTTTGGAGCTATTTTTGGAAGATAGGAATTTGTTGTTCGTGCTAGTTCTTCAGCCTTTATACTTGGTTTGCCAAGGTAATCATCTTGGGACTCTTTTATGATCGTTTTTACAAAGTTCTACAGACGTTTGGTCAAGTTAGGGTCATATGGAAAATCTACCGATTTAAACTCAATTATGAACTATTTATAGGTGCGTATAAGCTGCATATAGATAGTGTTTTCGAAGCTTAGGACATAAGGAACAACTTTCGTGAAAGAACTACATACATTCGGACGTTCGTTGGAGAGGTATGTTAAGGCTAAGCTCCATTATTCATTTTTGCACGAATTCTTGGAAATTCCAAAGATGCCAAATGTGATATTTTACTATTCTATGGCTAGAAAGACTTCTGTGAAAGGCATTGGGATTGTAGCTGAAGTATTTTCATGATTCTATGGCGCGACTTAGGATTACCAAGGACATGGCCCTTGACAGGGGATTGTGGAGGTCGAGCATTAAGGTTCTAGGTTAGGGGGAAGTTGTGGATATTTCTACAATGCACTAAAGTGAGACTAGCTAGCTGGGAGTTAGTCTTAGGATGCTACTGATCAGCTACTGATGCAGGTCTTTATCTGTTGGATATTAGTATATCTTCCATCTTTTTCGTATTTCCTATATTTCTTATAATGCTGTTATTTTGTTATTTTATGTTATGTTATGTATTTTATGTTATTTTATTATGAGTCTACTGATAGTACTAATATATCGTCTCTCGTGGCATTCTTGAGCCGAGGGTCTCCTGGAAACAACCTCTCTGCCCCTCAGGTTAGGGGTAAGGTCTGCGTATATATTACCCTCTCCAGACCCCACTTGTGGGATTATACTTTGTTGTTGTTGTTGTTGTTGTTGTTGTTGTTGTTGTTGTTGTTGTTGTTGTTGTTGTTGTTGTTGTATTAGGTTGATATTCCACTCGTTCGTTTAAACAGGGTATTCGACATCTATATATGTCATTTTGTCGGCTTTCTTATCTATATATCTATATATATGAATTCTTATTCATCATTGGGTTGTGTGGCTAAACAAAATAAAAGCATTTAGTATTTGCGGTCAATCATTCTTCCTTGTTAAAGTGTATTTTAAAATCTCTAAAGTGACACGTCGATTTCCAAAAATCTCAAATATAAATTCTACGTTTAAACTATTAAAACACTTGATTTTTGAAATACTTTATTTTACTAATTATCAAGAAATTAGGTATAAGGACTAAGTGAAGCACCTTAAGCTTTTTATGAACATCTTCAGAGTTAAGTTATCTTTCTAAAAGTCGAGTTATGTTTCCGAGCTTATAAAAAAATAAATGAGGTTCCACGAGACAATTGTATGCAATACGAATGTGATTATGAGAATAAAAGTACCAATGAGCTAATATTGGCTAAGTTCTTGTTATGGCCTATTATGTGCATTCAAAGTTCATATCATACATGGCATATTATGCATGGACTTCGAGCTATAATCGGAGGTAAGGGGCCTATATGCCTGAAAGACTATATGTATTGTACAGATGGCCACAGTTTGGCAAATATGATACCGGTTAGCTACCGGAAGAGACTACCATTGCTAGCATTTGGTTGGGTATGTCATTCATTTGCATCAATATATATGTATTCACTACATACGCTTACACGAGCATACCATGCATATTTGATTATTATGAGGTCAGATGTCGGCCATGAAGGCTATCAGAGTTTCAGTGTTAGGTGGTATCTCTATTACCTTTTTTTTACCAGCTATGTATGATTCTACTTTCTACCTTACATACTAGTACATTTTTATTTGTACTGATGTCCCATTGCCCGGGGACACTGCATTTTTGTTTCTTGCGTGCAGGTCCAGGTAGGGACTCTGATCGACCCCTCCGCTAGGATTTAGGGGTTCAGCTGTGAGTTGGTAAGCTCCACCTCTTCCTGGAGTTGTCATATGATGGTTACCTTTGTTGCACAATTTGGGTATAGTTGGGGCCTTATCCCGATAGTGCTTGTGACACTCTTAGAGGCTATTGTGGACACAGTATTCTAGGTTTCTTTTTGCAGCTTTAAGTCTCCAGCCCATAGGCTTGGCATGTATATATATGTGTGTAGACATATATGTCTCAAATCGTGGCCTCATCGGTCAGCTAGTACTTTATTATTTTGGCTTCTCTACCTTGGTTTATATGGCTTCTTGTTATTCAGGTCATGACCTTAATGGTCCAGGCTTAGTATTTTAGATGTTGTGCTGCCCGATCTATTGGGCCCCCAGTTTAGTTAGCTAGTATGTTTAGTGGCTAACTAGTTCGAATACTTTATCGAGTGCCAGGAGCGCATCCCCTAGTTTGGGGCGTGACAATGATTATGGGGTATCTTGTATTTAATTCTTAACATTATATTTAATTTTAAATGACTATCTTTTACTAGTAAATTTGAATGAAAAATCATAGTTTTCAAAATTATTAAAATGAGAATTTAATTAAGTATTTATGGTTGGATTACTTGAAAGCGGTGTCCGGCGCCATCACGACCCTCAGTGGATTTCAGGTCGTGACACATGGTATCAGAGCACTAGGTTCACTTAGGTCTCATGAGTCATGAGCGAGTCTAGTAAAGTCTTGCGGATCGGTACGGAGACGTCTGTACTTATCTTCAAGAGGCTACAGAGCTGTTAGAAGCATTTCCCTTCTTGATTCCTCATCGTGCAGTTTGATTCCCTTGAGGCTTATGCCTTAATTTCCTTACCATTCAATCTTATGTGACGTGAAGCAATGGTTCTAAATCAGAAATTGAGGAATTGTAATGGTATTGCAGATTTGGTGCGTGATGTTTCCTCCTTCGTATTTGACTGGGCAGCAAAGGATGAGGAAGGGCATATTGGAAGTGTCTTGTGGTGATTAAACTCCTAGAAGGCCAAGTGTGAGAAATATGAGTCGAGTAGTTTCTTAAAGGAGTGAGTTTGACCAAAGTGGGAGAGTGGCAGAGTAGTATATGGATTTAGTGGCAGGATAATTACATCCTTGAGGAAAGTTTAGAGCGATTTAGGAGTTCTAGTGGACGGTGATTGGGTCTACTGATTTAATTTGAAGTATTTGCTATTATGCGACGGGCGATTTGATATAACGGAAAGGAGCTGCTTGATATGAAGAAGGATGTAACATAACTTTGAATTGGAAGATATTGTCGCACATTTAATAGAGATCCACGGGGAGGGAATGGACTTATGCAGCTAGAATGAGCACGGGCTCCGGATGGGTTATTGAATGTTGTGGTGAATGTACCCCGTGCAGCAACGTTGGTAGATATCGGTGGGTGATTTCCATAGGTAAGTTATCCCCTGTGAGCAGGTTAGCACTCACGTGGTTGGCGAAACTTCCACGAATGATTTTACTGGCTATCCGGTAAGAGGTGGAATATGTGGATATTGATAGAGACTCATAGTGTTCATGAAATACTAATTGAAGGATTTCGAGGAATCTGGCGGTATAATTTTGCAAGGTCATGTCAGTAATAAATAAAGAATCTTCGTGGGTTTTAGAGATGTGTAATAGGGGCTTCAAGCTAAGTGGGAGAGTCCCACCGCTTGTGGTTGGATTGAATGGTCGTCTATTCGTGAGATTTCTGGTCATTAGCATATTGATGGGTTATTTCAGCTAAGGGAAGAGAACATAAGAGGTAATTTGAGCAAAGGAATTGTTAAGGTATGCTATGGTTGGCTTTATTGACTCATGTTCAAACTTGGGGAAGGATTGAGGATTATGTCTTGTATAGATGCGGGTTTCAAGCAAAGTGATTCAGCAGGGTGCTTCATCGATGGGGTATTTATGTGCTAGAAGATTCATGGAGTTGATTATATTCGGGACCAATTCAAAGTAGGTGGCTCTCAGCAACGGTCCTAGTGAATTCAAAAGTTAAGGTGTGGTGCTGAATGATTTCGAGCCTATAAGTATGGCTAAGAATCGAGCTTCTATGGAAGATGATGATGAGAGGCTCGGAATGATCCATGATATTTTCGACTTGCAGTGTAGCATTGGGAGGAAAAAAGAGAAAAAGACTTTGGATTTGTAAAGGACTTATCAGAACACTCAATGTGAGTGCGGATTCAGGTTGGCGATGTAAGGTATGGAGCTATTATTATCTCTAAGGCAAGTTAAGGATGAACTAGAAGAAGATAGATTAGTTATCCATGGTTGAATCAGCGTAGTGATGGTGGTGTGTGCGGGGCTCGACGGTTGCCGTAATTGATTATATTTCGAAGTATTCAAGTATTACGGCCTGTATGTGTAGGCGGATCCTGGAAGGGTTATGGTGGTTCAGACCATTACTTGAGGATTTGAATGTCCTACAGTTATGAGGATTCACTCGCGTGATGCTATGGTTCTCCTGAAACGAGTTAAGTGAAAAGTTTTTATATGATGAAGTATTAATCTATTAGTGGTCCAGGAGATATAATGCAATTCTATTGCTATCGCATATTGGCATAGTAGGTGCAGTGAGTGGTATGGAATTTGGAAGTGAGGATCAAGGTTGCGGTTCAGTGTTGACAAGGATGTCGCGAGCTCGGATGAGCAGGAAAGGAGTTTGGAAGTTTAAAGTAAGTTGGTATTGTCTTCAGTATCACCTGAGATCAGTGCCTTGTACCAGAGGCTTCGTGTATTGATTTGAGGATTCTTGATTTGCTTTATAGCATGGTATGGCCGGTGGTTGGGATGTGCAAACATGTTATATGTTACGGAAGGTCGTGGGAGCGTGCCCCACGAGAAGGTTGTATAAGTGTGGCATGTAGTCACTTGATTTATTGAAGAATTAAACCAAGTGTGAAGATTGTGGTGATATCATTAATTTGAAAATTTATGCCTAGAGGGCACTCAGTTTATTGGATTGTGGACTATGAAGGATTGCTCCGGTTGTGATGGTTGTTCCTGTGTGTATGGGAAAAAGAGGGTTATTATGGACCCAGGAAAGATTATATACTTAGTTCGGTACAATCAGAATTGGCTTGAGGTATGTGAATGGATTTAAGTATGAATATGTCTCTATATCAGGCTGGAGGTGTTCATTTCGGCATATCGCTCCTTATAGAGGAGTATTTGGACGTTGGATGTTATTTCGTTATCGGTTCTTTCGTGTAATGCTATATGGTTCTGCGTGAGTTGTGAACAACTCGATAATTTTCTTATGTGTTGAGGTTCTGCGTAGCGATGATGTTATGTGAGCAGGATGGCTCTTTAGTTTCAGAATATATATCTCACCTCAGTTGTGCTTGAGTTTATTAGCTCATGGCGCTATAAGTCTCCCCAAGGATGACATTATGCACCTAGCGTGCTTGTGACCGATATTCGGTATTTTGTTGTAGTGAGGAATTTAGCTCGATGTATATCTCCTTATGTGAATTCTATGCGTGGATCGGATGGCACGCCATGGGTATGTTATTTGGATCGGGTTGCATGCCACAACAATGTGGTGTTGAGTACTGTTTCTATATGCTATTTTTGTGTGCCTTGTTTCCTATTTTCTAAGGATGTCCATATTAGTGCGTGAGTTGAGTAGTGCCTTCCAGAGTTCGTTTTCCTTTTTATCTTGTTCGAGTTCATAGCCTATTGGCACATTGTGGCATCATATGAGACTTTTGGTCATGTCTGGGATGGCTATTGCCCGAGCAGTTCGTACTGGGCGAGACGAGATTTTTGGATTAGAGATCAGTGCAATCGGATCATATGAAGTATATTAAAGAGCAACGATCATTATTTGGTTCAAATGAGGTAATGGTTCTTGTTAGAAGTGTAAACTCAATGATTGTTGACTCGGCTGTTGGTTTTGAATTTTTACACATCTTTTCCGTCGTGGCAGTGTCGCGAGAGTTGGAACAAGACTTATATATCATGAGGTGCAATGGGAGCATCAGATTCGTGGGATTTCGACTATTATGCTCATAGAAAGTTAATGTGGTCCTGTGAATAAAGTGGTGCAAGGTGTGAATTTAACAAGGGTAGTCATGTCCTGGTACATCGTGTGGTGATTGATACGGTGTTCGTATGTTGGAAACAGGGATGGCAGAGAATTTCGGATGTTGGAATTGGGCTCTAAGGCTTATTTTCTTAAGTGAAAAAGGATATCTTTGGATTGATCAAGATAAGGTGCCCAGCTGAGTTGTGGTAGCAGCGATAGGTGCTCGAGGTGTTAAGTAGTGATTTCGGACAACCCCAGCGCAGTTCTCAGCACATTCGAGGATGAATGTATGTTTAAGTGGGAGAGAATGTAATGATCCGACAGTCATTTTTAGCTCTAGCGTGTCGTTCCACGGTTTGAGTCCATGAGCAGTTTCACTTCAGGTATTATGACTTGTATGCATGGTTGGAATTAAATTTTGGGAAGTTCGGAGTTGATTTGGAAAGAAAATTCTCAATTCGGAAGCTTTAAGGTGAAAGAATGGACTAAGATTGGATTTTTGAGTAAACAACCTCGGAATCGGGATTCGAAGGTTCAACTGATTCGTATGATGATTTCGGACTTGGGCGTATGTCCAGATCGGGTTTTGGAAGACCCGAGAACGTTTCGGCACCTATTGTGGAAGTTGGCATTTTTGAAAGAATTTCATAAGTTTGGATTGAAGTGCATTTCAGTGTTATCGATGTTCGTTTGGGATTCAGAGTCTGGGAATAGCTCCGTATGGTAATTATGGTATTGGGAGCGCGATCGAAAATGAATTCGGAGGTCCGTGGGTCATTTAGGAGTCATTTGGTTAAAGATAGAAATTTGAAGGTTTTTGAGGAGTTTGACCAGAAGTGAACTTTTTGATATTGGGGTCGGATTCCGATTCTGGAAGTTGAAGTAGGTCCGTAATGACGAATACAACTTGCGCGCAAAATTTGTAGTCAATCGGATGCGATTTGATAGGTTTAAGCATCGAATATAGAAGTTTGAAATTCTAAAGTTCATTAAGCTTGGATTGGAGTGTGATTCATGATTTTAGCGTTGTTTGATGTGATTTGGGGCCTCAACTAAGTCCGTGATACATTTTGAGAATTGTTGGTATATTCGGACGGGGTCACGAGGGGCTTGGGTGAGTTTCGGACCATTTCAAGACCATTTTAAGCTGCTGGTTTTTGGCTACAGTAGTGTGCTACGCGATCGCGGGGAATTGGTCACGATCGCGATGAGTAAAATGGGAGAAAATGGCCAGTGATTCGCGATCGCGGAAGGGCTTTCGCGATCGCGTAGAGTAAAGTTTCTGCTACATTGACCCGACTTTAGAAGCTTGTGTCTCGAAATCTATAAGAAATTTGGAGATGATCCAAAATAAAAGTTGTAGCCCTTTGTGTCTAGTGTTCAGAAAATCAAACAATTTAGAATTTGGAGCTGCGTACAAAATGTTATGAGTGGTACACTATAGCCTATCCGGGAAGAGTTTGGAAGCCGCGAAAAAGAAATTTATGTTGCACAGGGCTGACTTTGGAAGCTTATATCTGGTAATATATAAAGAACTAGTAGATGAGAAAATAATGAAAGTTGTGTTACTGGAAGTATAGTTTTCAAAAAGTTAAACCATTTGCAATTTGGAACTTTGTACAAAAAGTTATGACAATTATACTAGAGACTGTCTGGAAGAGCTGGGCATTTGTTCTTCGCGATAGTGAAGCATTTTCCGCGATCGCGGAAGGCAAATTTTGGGCTGAGAAATGTTGTGCTTCGCGATTGCGAACCATTTTCCGCGATCGCAAAGAGTAAACACCTGGGCAGAAGCTATATTTCATGGTTTCAGTCATTTTTATCATATTTGGAGCTATGGAACTCGGATTGAAGTGATTTTTGGGGCAATTTTCACCATTTGGATTAGGGTAAGTGTTCTACATCCAAAAGTAATTATACTTCATGATTCTACGGTTATATTCATCATTTATTTCAGATTTAAATGGAAGAAATCAAGATTTTTGTAAAACTTTTCAAGAACGAAAATTCAAGATTTGGAGGTCAAGATGTTATCAGAATTTGATAAAATTGGTATGGTTGAACTCGTATCGGAATGAGTTATCGGATTTTGTAAGTTTTTTTGAATCCGGGCACGTGGGATCGAGGGGGATTTTATCAACTTTTTGAAGGGAGTCAGAATTTATCTAAATTGAATTGTTGTGAGTATTAGAGCATATGTTTATGGATTTTCTCATTTATTGGCTAGTTTTGAAGCATTGTGCATCGATTTGAGTCGTCGGAAGGGCTTGAAAGCCGGTTTTAGAACTACAGAGTGAGGTGAGTCTCCTTTCTAACCTTGTAAGAGGAAATTATCCCCATAGGTGAATTAATTGGATATGTGCTCCTATTAGTGGGGGCTACGTACGCACAAGGTGACGAGAGCCCGTGCGTAGCTACTATTATGCATAAGTTTGGGTAGTTTAGGACCCAAAAGCATGCTCTACATGTAATATTTGGAATCTTGTTGTCGATTTAAACATGCCTAAATCATATCGAATTGGTAAATGAATTTCTAAAGGAATTAAACATCATTTTCTCGATCGTTAAAGAGAATTGCTATTTTTTTGGGTAATTATTTTTCCCTGATGAAGTCTTGATTGACTGGTTGAATGAGTGCTTCTATGTGTACCTGCGTCGCATGTATGATTCACGAGTATGGTGCTTGTTTATTTATATTTGACCGTGTTGCATGTATGATTCACGAGCAGGGTAATAGATGCATCTATGGTTCGCGCCGTTCGACCCTTGGCAGTGCACATTTTATATTTATGTTGGATCGGGCCGTACGACCTCGGCATGATATGCAAATGCTTGTATTGTTTGCCTGAGATTTATAAATGTTGATATTTGCCTTTCCTGGACGGAGATAAATTGATAAAGATGATAAAAAGTAAATCTTTGGAAATCCTCTATTATTTGAGAAATTGTTTATCTGCTTTCCGGCTTTATGAGTTTATTCTTACTTCATGAAATCAATGATTTTCTCACAATTTGTTTTACTATATTATCATTGGACCACTAGTAAGTATCGAAGTCGACCTCTCGTCTCTACTTCTTCGAGATTAGACGAGATATTCACTGAGTACTCGTTGTTTTCGTACTCATACTACACTTGCTGTGCATTTTTATTGCAGAGATTCACGTGTGACTAGTGGCTTAGTGGCATAGCGGCATGCTTGATACGGAGACTTAGGTGAGCTGCATTATTCGAGATGACCCGCAACCAGCAGAGTCTTCTTCAGAGTATTCTACTGTATTTTCATTTCTTCCACTTTGTATTTCGGACAGTTACTATATTTTATTTCATTCCCTAATAAATGCTCATGCACTCCTGACACCGGGTTCTGGGATGATTATGGAGTATCTTGTACTTCTTAACATTATATTTAATTTTAAATGACTACCTTTTACTAGTAAATTTGAACAAAAAATCGTAGTTTTCAAAATTATTAAAATAAGAATTTAATTAAGTATTTATGGTTGGCTTGCTTGACAGCGGTGTCCGGCGCCATCACGACCCTTAGTGAATTTCGGGTCGTGACACCCAACACGTTAAGCATCTAATGTTTTTTTATCAATTGTGGGGGTGATAGGGAACTTGATAGGGCTAGTAAAATCAAAATAGATAACCATGATAAAAAGTGTTTCCATACAACATAGGTATAATATGATTCTTTTGCCCACAATTTGTGCCATAAAAGGACATAAGGAGCAGTGCACTTCCAACAACCAATAGAGAGCCGATTGCATCTTTTCAGCTTTGCTGCTTCTTGTGGCTAGGATGTCCCGTTATCTGTATTCTATTAATCAAAACTGGTTATTATCATTGTGTAGGTTAATATTGCATACCCGTCTTGACCTTGTAATGTCTGCACCAATTTCTTCTCCTTAAATAAGACTTGGTGGTGGTGCTGCAATGCGCATGATGCAAAACAAATAAATGAACAGATTGCTCGGTACATAAAAGCGTGATGGTGCATCACGAGCAAATTCAGTCGAAAATTGAAAGAGAGAAGCAAAACAAAAAGATAAAGTGTGTATCGTGTTGACCGTCAAGGACATTGCTCGGTACATAATATGAAATCCTTCTCTGATCAGCATAAATAAAAAATCAAATGGATAACAGCATTTTAAAATACGTCTGCCAAAAACGAAAACTTACCAGGTTAAAATGAACATAAGCACCATGGGCATAATATATTTCAATAGTCAAACTGGTAGCTATTGTTACAGCTTCCACAAATAGGTCGACAAACAAATCTTGACTTCCAGCACCCTTTCTAATTGAATAATTGTTGATTGGTCTTATATTTTCAATACAAAAGCCACCATTAGGACTTAGGATCACAGATCCTTCCCAAGTGTAATAGATACATGTTGTTGAATGATAAACAGCTAGGTCCAAAGTTGTTACTTACCTGGACGGGGTCAGTGAGCGATCAATAAGGTTCATGGCCTAGGTTAGTGACCTCCATTGTATTTTGGAGGGGTGCCCGCCTAAGATCGATCCAAGTAGTGGCGGACCCAAACTTTTATGCAAGCGGGTTCAGATATATACTGAAGTTTTCAAAAATAATCCACAATAAATGTGACACTGAGTAATAAACAACCAGGGTTTATCTAGTGCCTTTTTTTTGGTTCTTAATAAAACCTTAAAAAAAATTGCCCGCAACTCTTTATTTTTGTTTTCAAGCTAATTTGTTTTTTAAGAAAAAAAAATATTGTATATATAAACATAATTGTTTACCTTTACAATTAACAGATTATTGAACTTCAGAAATTTTTATTGTAAAAAACATGATCCATAAACTATATTTATTTATTAATTTAATTCAAATTACTAACACTTTAACCCAAAAAAAAAAGTAAACAATAGAAGAAGACGAGAAGAAGTACAGGCCGAAGGAGGTCAGATAACCTGTCATAGTTTTGAAAAAGAGAGAAAGAAACAAAATATGCTGACCCTCGGTGCAACAGTTGAACCCGCTTGAACCATCCGACCAAGGAGCAACTTTGTTCAAGGGGGTTCAACCACTTTAACTTTATAGAAAACTGTTTTTTTGAAAACTAATTTCCACTTAAAAATAGTAAAAAATATTTACGAAGTGGGTTCAACTGAACCCCCTTGAACCAACGTTGGTCCGCCCCTGGATCCAAGTGGTCGAACCTACATCATAATTTGTGTTAGTGGGGGCCTGCGTTCGTGTGGCCCGTCCTCAAAATAAAAAAAAAAAAAAAAAAAAAAA
>MDKF010333652.1:0-22896 GCA_026770625.1 Nicotiana glauca
ATATATATATATATATATATATATATATATATATATTTGAACTGCACATGTTTGTTTGGTAGTCCGGTCTAGCCTCATCACTACTTCGCCGGGGTTAGGCCAGGCACTTACCAGCATATGGGGTCGGTTGTGCTGATGTTACACTCTGTGCATCTTTTTGCACAGATCCAGGTATTGGAGCAGCATTTGAGTAGCAGTAGCATTTTGGGAGCGAGCTTCCAGTCCAGGGACATTCGAGGTAGCCTTGCTGACATCCGCAGGCCCGGAGTCGTTTCTATTTCATCCAGTTTGTTATTATTGTACTGTAGCAGACAATTCTAAGCTTCATTCGAACCTTGTATTTAGCATTCTCTAGACGTCTGTGAGTATTTTGACACCAGTCTCGGGTAGAGGATTTGTTAAACTTTCGCATTTCTTTCAGTAAATTATATTTGAGACTTCCACTTTATTTTTAAATTCTTTATTGTTGTTAATATTGTCGATGTTCGTTAAAGAGGTATTTGATAATTGGCTTGCCTAGCTCCCATTAGTAGGCGCCATCACGACTCCCAAGGGTGGGAAATCCGGATCGTAACAATCATTGTGCCCCACCTAGACAGTTTGATTTTACTCTAAGCTCACCTCTCTCACCTCCCCCACATGTACTTCAGCCTGCTTCTCCATATACTTCTCATACACCACCTATGTTTACTACTCCCATCTCTTCTCCTTCACCATCCACACAGCCTATTAGGCTCAGAAGATCTCAGAGACCCAATTTAGGCATCGAACCTAGTTATTTGGAAGGTTATGTTTGCAATCACATTTACCTCACTGATCTTACCACCACCTGCCTTTCCAGTCCATCTACACCTCCAATTTTTTCTTTTAATGCTCTCTCTACTCAGCATCAACATATTCTTAATTCTCCTTCACCTATCATAGAACCTACTTGTTATTCCCAAGCTAGTTCTCATGCAGGATGGAGATAAGCAATGGATTCAGAGATTGAGGCTTTAGAATCTAATTAAACTTGGGATGTTATTGTTATTCCACCTGGAAAGAAAGCTTTACCATGAAAGTGGGTATATAAGGTGAAATAACATACATATGGCAGTATTGAGAGGCTAAAAGCTCGACCGATCATCAGGGGTGACATATAATGAGAGGGGATTGACTACACTCAAACATTTTCTCCCATAGTCAAAATGAGTACTATCAGGTGTGTTCTCTCAGTTGCTGTCAAAAAAGGGTGGACTATTTCTCAATTTGATGTTAGCAATGCCTTTCTACATGGGAACCTGCAGGAAGAAGTTTACACAAAATTTCTTGCAGGTCTGTCCCCGCCTAGTCTCACCTTGTTTGCAAATTAAGGAAATCTCTCTATGGCCTTAAACAAGCCTCGAGGCAGTGGTATGCACGACTTGCAGGGGCTCTTAACTTTAAGGGTTTTTCATCATCTCTTAATGATTACTCCCTATTTTTCAAGAAGCCTGATGATTTCATTTCTATTGTTGTTGTCTATGTTGACGACATTCTCATCATAGGCAATTATCCTATTGAACGTTTTGAGGTCAAATCGTTTTTACATTCTGAATTTAAGATTAAGGATCTTGGTCGACTGCACTATTTCTTAGGTATGGAAATTTTAACAGAAATGGAGGGGCGTCGTGCCCCTTTTTCTTGTAAAATCGGTCTTCGACATTGACAACTCTTTTAAGGAAGGGTCTTAAAAGAGAGAGTCACCATCTAACAGATTAAGGTGTGTTAGGGCACCTATTTGCAGATAATTCTATTTAACCAGTTTGCGTCACCAAAGATCGGGTAAGAGCTCGAAATTACCTCAAAGAGAAGGTGTTAGGCACTCTTCGAGGTCCACAACTGTGGTTCTCTGCCGAACTCAATTATATGAATTAGTCTATGTGATCAAAGATAAGGTAACAAATGGATCTGGGGGGTTCATTATTAAATATAAATAATTGATAAAAGACAAGGTGGGGGTCCTAAATTTTTTTCCTAAAGGATCATCCTGTGCAACATAAATAATACTTCGTAACTCCGTCAAGATGGGATGTTACTCATACTATTCAGCGAGCACAGACTATCAAATCCTGCTACCCGATTACTATCTTTAAGTTGTTACCTAAAGCGCACTAGTTCAATTATAACTCATACCCTATGCGTGCACTACCCGCCCCTTACCTATGGTTCTGGAGGCATTGGGTCCTCTATTTTGGATGGTTCTAAACTCACTTAGGTTGCTCAAAATGGTAAAACTAGGCGGCATACAAAACAAGTTAGTTTTTTCATCAAAAAGCATATAAGGGCTCAGATTAACCTCCACAAATTAGGCAGCAAACACAAATAGATTGGCGTATTGATAGTTTTAACAGTTAAGGTAGTTAGGTCCTATCGACATAATTTCTATGTGATTCTGGATTTTAATCACACTGGCAATTTATGCAAGGTAATTTCTAGGTAATCGCGTAATTGACTAGTGATTATAATTAGAAGAGTTTAAACCTATAGACATATTATCTAGGCGACTTATTTAGCAGTTGACAATAATAACAACGAGGAATGCTCATAATTACTTAGTTGTTCCTATAGGCATGCTTTCTAGTGACATTTAACAAGACATTATGTAGAGTTCCAATTTTAGTATTTAGCACAGATGATAGTTACCCCTATAGGATGAGTTCTACCTTTGGTGATTGAAACTGTTATTAACTCTTATAGACATGCATATTAACTGAACGAGTGTGATAATTAATTAAAACCTATAGGTATGAGTTCTAAAGAGGCAGATTTGAATATACCACAATGCAAATTGAACTTTGGTTGTTTTATTTCCTATAGGCATGATGTCTAATCATGTGAAGCAAAGTAGGCAGGATATTCATACTTGAGCCAAAGTAAACCTTGTAGGCCGATTATCTAGCACGTAATAGCGAATAAAGTAAACATCTAGGCAAGTTTTCAAACATGAAATTAGCAGAACATTTCTTTGCGTAAAGTAAAACCTATAGGCAGGTTATCTAACAACAATAGTGAACACCTATAAGCATGTCATCTAACATATTATAGCAGAAAGACCTATAGGCATGTTATCTACCCATTTCATACAGAATATCAAGATAAGCCCATTTCCCAATTTTATTATTGCCCCAATTGTATTTACAAATAATTACTACAAACCAGAATCGAATGAATAAATTACAAAGTATATAAACTATAGGAAGCATGCAGCAGGCCCAAATACACCTAGACTAACCAGACCTTCAACTCACAACATCTCCAAAGCCCATGTTCATAGGTACAACATAACCATTGGTGAGTGATTCACCCATATTTCAAATATAAGCATACAGAACCAAATCTCTAGTGTGTCAGAGTTTCCAAGGGCTTCAAGAACCCAGGGTCGTGCTCACACTAGAGAAACTGATCTGAAATAGTTTAAGAAAACCTACGGACCAAATCCTGGTGTGTCAGAGTTCACGAGGGTCTCATATGAACCATGAGCAGTGCTCACACCAGAAAAGCTAGGGGATAATGCTCAATTGATTTGGCTTTCAGGTGCATGACAGGATTGGGAAGTATACTTAGGGATAGAATCACACATAGAACAGAGACAAACACTTTGGAACTAAGCAGACTTGAAACTAACAAGTTGGAAAATAAACAAAGTCATAAACTGATAAGGACCAATTCCTAAACATATTTCACAAAAGGAAGTAAGGAATTCAGATAGGATAAGTAATAGAAAAGCAATTCATTGATCAATTATGAGTCAAGAAGCACATTAGTTATCAGTAAGAACTAATAGCATGGTGAGCACAAAATCAGATAAATAACATGTTAACATATTTAATAACAAACTAAGGTATACATAATGAACTAGTTTTTTAGGAAAGATATAAAAACATACTTAATATTAAAAGACAGTCTTAAGCTACATATAATTAAGCAGATTTCATCAAACATGTCTAGAATCAATCAACATTAACATATTGAATAAGTAATAAAGTAGAAAAAAAGGGCTTCAACAACTTACTAGTTCAGAAGAAATAGAAAGAAACTTAATAGTGTTGCAATGATCATCAATAGGAGCAAGCAATAGAGGATTTCTGGCCTTGGCTTCCAACCGGCGAGGAATTGAACACATAACACGAATAGCAGTGTATAGTTTTTAGTAGTGAGAGTATTCGAGTTAATAGTCTGTCTAAAGGGGAATGGGGGGGGGGGGGTTTAAATAGCGCTGGACTAGGGCACACAAATATGGCAATAATCAATCAAGGAAAGCATCTAACGGTTAACGTAAGGAAAGAAAACTCGGAACTCTATTTAAGGTAAGCCAAAGGTAAAGAGACGCGTATAAGCATGTGGACAGAGATTTTAACAAATAATTAAAGAATCAAACAGGTTTGAAGAATCAAAAATTCCTAAGTTTAGGGTAAGTAAAATTGGTGGAAATAATCAAAGGAAAAGCAATAATAAAGATGCACAAAGACGGATAAACGGAAACATCAAAGATTGAACCAGATTTTGGTTCAATTTTGAAGAATCAAAAACCCTAATTTTTAGAGTAAAAATTAGTCAGAAATATCAACAAAAAATCATAATAAAGATGAACATAGATAGATGAAACATTAAAGGAAAATATATTTTAAGAAATAGAGAACCATAACAGATCTAGAAAGATCTGAACCCTAGTTTTAGGGTAAGTAAAGAATCGAGAAAAATCTCAGAAATTCATACCATAAAGAGACGAAAATGAGCATATATGGAAAGATAGATTTGGTTCAGAATGAAAAAGATTGGCTTGCCATGTTAGGAAAGCAATTATGTAATACCATAAACGAGTAGCCAATAGCGAGAAGGGGTCGATAAGGTAAGGGAATCGATGATTGATTCCATATCTGAGTTGGAATCAGAAGGAAAATGGGTGATGGCGCTAGGGTTTGTAGAGGAATAAGAAGGTTTGAGAGAGTATAGAGGCGGCTAGCTAACCAAAAATGGTCTCTAGGGTTAGGCTGGGGATATAAGGAGAAGCGGGGGGAATATTATGAGTCGTTGCTCATTTTTGATTAAGTCGGGTTCTAGACTGGGTTAGGAATTAAGGAGGGAGGGGTTTGGATTGGGCTTAAAGATTGGGCCAAGGGTCTGGGTAGGTGTTTTAGGTAATTGGGCTAGGGGTTGATCCAAATTTAAATAAAAATGTGTCAGATTTTAAATACTCAATTTTAACAAATAAATAATTTATAAAAATAATAAATGAATATAAAAAATATTCTTTGTGCACCAAAATGATTTAAAATAATTATTTAATATTCTAAAAATATAAAAGATTATTTTATACGTAAATAATGTAATTATACACTAATATGGGTTATTATTGCAAATATGTATAATTTAGCCTAAAAATACAAATATAACTACAAAAATACACTAAAAATATTTAAATACTATGTTAGCATAAATGGTGAATTTAGATATTTAAATCATCATGAAAATAATATTATGGATAATTATTGGATATTTATACAATAAAAATTCAGAAATAAACAGATTTAAAGCCTTTAAAATTATAGAAAAAATTATGAAAAATACTTGTGCATGATTGTAAATAAAATGATGATGCACGTGTACTATTTTGCAAGTATTATGTGTATATATATATATATATATATATATATATATATATATATATATGAAAAATATGAGGAAAAAATTGGGTATCAACAAGGGGCTCATTGTCACTCAAAGGAAATTCACAGAAGAATTACTTATAGAGTTTGACTGCACTGATCTTCCAGTTGCTTCTTCTCCGCTGGACCCCTTTTTCAAACTCACTGCTGACTCTGGTCCTCCTTTAGCTAATGCCACTGTTTATCGCAGACTTGTGGGCAAATTCAACTTTGTTGTTTTGACTTTGAGTCAATACATGCAAAGGCCTTGTCTTGGTCATTTTACTGCTCCTTTAAGGGTCCTACGCTATCCTTATGCAAATCCAGGACAAGGTCTATTCTTGAATGCCCAACCTTCCTTTTCTCTTTTAGCTTTCTGTGATGCCGATTGGGCTACCTGTCGTGACATTCATCGCTCCATTAGTGGTTTCTTCATTAGTTTGGGTGGATCTCCTATCTTAAAAATCCAAGAAATAAGCATTATTTCTCTATCCTCTGCCGAAGCTGAATATCGATCAATGCAATGTCTGGTTACCGATCTTACTTGGCTCACTCATCTCCATGTTGATCTATCCCTTCCTCCGCCGGTTCTTGTGCCTGTTTACTCTGATAGCAAGGCTGCTATACACACTGTCTGGAACCCCGTTTTCCATGAACGAACTAAATGTGTTGATCTCGACTGCCATTTTGTACGCCAGTAGTTTCTTTCTGGGATGATCTCTCTATCCTTTGTGCCTTCACGCTCACAACTTGTTGATTTATTCACTAAGCCTTTGTTCGGTCCTTCACACAAATCCATTCTTGGCAAGTTGGGGGTTTCTTCGATTCCCTTCAACTTTAGGGGGGATGATGGAATTCGATCTCAATCTCACTATTATAGCTCACCAAATTTGACAGAAGAACGAGTAAATGAAGAAGAAAGAGATGAGTCAAAGAGTTCGGAGTCTTCAATGTGTTTGGCAAATGTTATCATATAAATACAATTAAAAGGCTTGATAGATTAGGAGCTACATGTTCAAATCACAACACTTGATAAATGTTTTGGTGGACTAAATCAGAACCATCTGATTAGATATCAAGCAAGACTAAATAATGATAAATTCTGGAAGCTTCCTACACGGTGGAAAATCTGGAATAAAAGTTAGCTAGGTTTGTTATTTTTTAGCCAATGTAATTAATACATATATGATAGTCATTTTTAATTTTTTCTTTTCTTTACTAGATATAATTTGTACACTCTACCCCTATCTTGTGAGGATAAAGATGTTGTTTCCAATAGACCCTCTGTTCAAGAAAGCGTAAGCACTACACTAATAAAAATATAGACACGAAGGAACAATACCAAAAAGCCATATAAAAGCAGAACAAAAACAACAAGATAGTAAGGTGATCAACAATGAAAGAAAACAACGGTTAGTTATAAAAACATAAGCGAAACTGTGTGCCAATACTATTGTTATGAACACTCTAGACTACCTACTGTACTACCCTAATTCTTGACCTCTATCCTTTCCTATCTTGGTCATGTCCTCTTTCAGCTGAAGTTGCGCCATGTCTTGCCTAATCACCTCTCCTTACCTCTTTTTTGGCCGACCACTACCTCTCCGTAGGCCCTCCAATATCAACATTTCACACCTCCCACGTATATGTGTTCACCACACTAATAAAAATATAGACACGAAGGAACAATACCAAAAAGCCATATAAAAGCAAAACAAAAACAACAAGATAGTAAGGTGATCAACAATGAAAGAAAATAACGGTTAGTTATAAAAACCTAAGCGAAACTGTGTGCCAATACTATTGTTATGAACACTCTAGACTACCTACTGTACTACCCTAATTCTTGACCTCTATACCTTCCTATCTTGGTCATGTCCTCATTCAGCTAAAGTTGCGCAATGTCTTGCCTAATCACCTCTCCTTACCTCTTTTTTGGCCTACCACTACCTATCCTTAGGCCCTCCAATATAAACATTTCACACCTCCCACGTATATGTGTTCTTCCTCTTCACATGACCAAACCCCCTAAGTCACGCTTCTCGTATTTTGTCCTCAATAGGGGCCACACCCACCTTATTGCGGATAACGTCATTTCTGATCCTATCTAACCTAGTATATAAATGAGGAACCGACAGTATCATCGTATTTGGTAATTTGGCCAATCAATGAGTCAGGAATGCAGACAAGTAATTCAAAAACCAAAAGAGAGAAAGAGATACCATGTAGATGGCGCACCAACTGGCAACTGCATTATAGTTCAAATGTTAGTAAAAAAAATTGATAAAGCACTGTTTGTATATTATTAAATGGAGTTGTTAATCGCTTTGATAAACTTGGCGATAAAAAAAAGACTGATTTAAAGGCGAGTATTAACATCTGAAATTTAATTAGAGATACCAACACAAAATTAGGTGATTTTTTTCCCTGTAACTACTCGTGAATGGTCATCAAAGAGAAGCTTCCCAAGTTGGCATATATGGTTCAAATCTCAGTAATCTTTCAAATTCCTTTCGTGGGCGTATCACTCTTGTGAAAAAAGGTTGAAAAAGAAAATGAAAACTTTACATAAATACCGATCGACTTAACCCTATTATAGCCGCCTGGCTGAAAAATAAATACACAATTTGTTGTTGAAGGAACGTAATAAACTAAACACATTAATTTAGCGCGTAAATTGTAAAATGAGAACTTACTTGTTTTTCGTAGCGGAATTGAAAATGGATGAACCGCGGCTGCGATTACTGGTCGGTAGTGATTGTCACAATGTATTGGAGCAACCCTCCATTATCACAATTGACAATGTATTGGAGCAACCCCCTATATCACAATCTAAACCCTCGTCTGGATTGAGAGAGAGATAGCGCGAAGAAAAATACTGCAAAGAGTATATTTAATGTACACTGTAAGTGTACTTTATAAAGGGAATACTAGGGTTAACTGATAACCCTATTGAGCCTTAAAGTACCCCTTATAGGTAGATCCAAAATTTGTTACATCTCCTACTCACTCATAATGGGAGTGCTCATCTAGTCTGAGAAACATATTCTCCTCTCATCTCCTCATTCATTCATACAAAGAAGTAGACTATGCGACCAACATACTATGAGAGCTTAGTCTATACATCTGTTGGGAGTATATAGCCTCTCGTCGAGTGTGAACCTGCAAGTAGATCATAAAGTGTGCAGTACCTTAGATCATATGAATTAGATTTGATATAATCTCAAAATCTCATATATTATTATTTCTTGTATACACAATCATAACTCGTAAGTTATAATTAGTGTACTAGTGAACACAAATAGATGAGATTTCATCAATGATCTTCCTCTTCCACGATCCGTTAACATTAGTTTGATTGCTTTTCGAGATATGCTCCGCTAGTCCGAATATGTGTTCATGGTCCTTTGGAAACATACTAAGATTAGCTAACATCACACTAAGTCTCAAGTATCCGATCGAAGTCTCTGAGGGTATAAAATCTTGAGCCATCATAAAATCTCTGGGTCTCACACAATAATAAGTTAAGAATGGACTTATGTTAACCCAATTGGTCGATATTAGCACATATGGTATGAAACACGAGCTACAAGATTTTCTCCCCCCTTTTTGTTTCAAAGGAGCGTATGTCTTTATCTCCTAAAGAATGTTTAGACACTATAAGTATCTAAATTTGAGTTTCTTAATCTGCAAAATCATATTTAACTCACAATGGCTCACAAAGTAGATTAAGTGAATATTTTTTACCCTAATGACCTTATGTCATTGTTTAAGCGACATTCTAATTTTAAAAGAATAGTACTCAAATTATCCTTATGATAATTTTACTTAAACTCATGTCTCATCTCCTAACATCACTAAGATAAGGAGGTGATTGCTTATGTGAAGAGGTTAACCTCTTGTCTACCCGACATACTTAAAAAATGAACATAGAATGTACATAACATTCAACAATAAAAAAATATATGTATGTAAATCAACTTTATTGATAATCAAATAATATCGATTTTGTGAACACGGGAAAAATGAATAATAAAATAAAGTATCTTAGAGTCTGGGCAAGCCTGTGACCTAGTATGTCTCAGAAATGCATCTCTAGACAAAGGTTTCGTCAATGGATCTGCTAACATATTTTTGTAAAAACATACTTCACATTCACTACCTTGTGTCTAATCATGTCTCTTGCATAGTTATACTTGATATCTATATGTTTGGTTTTACAATAAAACTTAGGGTCCTTGGTGGAGGATATTGCAGCCTCACTGTCACAATAGACTAAACTAGTTCAGTATTTGCAGCGATATTCAACAGGTGCTCCAAGAACTTTTTTAACCAAACAACTTCTTGTGATGTTGATGCGAGAGCCACATATTTGTCTTCCATCATAGATAGTGATATACATGATTGTTTATTACTACTCCATGATATGGCGCCATCACTAAGTAAGAAAACATATATTGAGCTAGACTTCCTTTTGTCTAGATCCCTTCCTTGATCAGCATCACTATATCCAACTAATCGTAGATCTTTGCTGCCTTGATAACAAAGGGCATAATCAGCAGTTTCCTTAAGATAACTGATGATCCTCTTTACTGATTTCCAATGTGCTAAACCTAGGTAGGTTTGATATCTACTTACGAAGTCAACTGCTTGACAGATATCGAGTCTAGTGCATACCATAGAATACATTAGACTTCTGATTGCGCTCCTATAAGTAATTCGGCTCATTCTTTTTATCTCCTCAGGATTCTTAGGACACATCTGACTTTCCAAGGCATGGCCTTTACTGATAGGAGTATCAAGTGAGATACTAATCCCATCTCTTTTAGATCTTTTACCGCGTCACTGAGATTCAATGATTCCATCATAGGCCCTTTCTCTACAGTCTAGAGATTTGCATATTGAATCGTTCAAGGACTTTTCTAAAGTAATTCTCCTGTGAGAGATACAATAATTTCTTTGGGAGATATCTTGAAACCTTAACTCCAAGAATATTTGCAACTTTACCAATATCTTTTATCTCAAATTGAGATGACAACCATGAATTTATCTCAGCTATAAACTCATTATCATTTCCAACTATAAGTATGTCATTTACATACAATGGTAAAATCACAAGCTTGTTTCTTAATCTTTTGGTATAAATTCAATGGTCTTCATCCATCATGGTAAAACTATTGGATACAACAATATTTTGAAAGCGTATATACCACTGCCTTGAAGATTTTTTGAGGCCATAAATAGACTTCAAAAGTATACAAACCTTTTATTCGTGGCCTTTTTAATGGAATACTCAGATTGTTCTATATAGATTTCTTCATCTAGTTATCCATTAAGAAATGCAGATTTTACATCCATCTGATGTAATTCAAGATCCAAGCTTGCAACAATAGCTAGAACCAGGCAAACAGAGGTAAATCGTTAACATGTGATAATAGGTGAATTGAACTATAATTAAGCCCTAAAGAACCACTTTCTTGTATTGTTTTTATGGTAAAAGTGATAACAAAATGCTCTGATTAGTGCTTTTCATGCTTTGCAGGTTACATACAATAAAATAAGGCTATGGAGTACTTTTGGAATCAATTATGGAGGAAAAGAGGCCAATCACACAATATCCGCCAAGTGCACCATGCAAAATGCACAAAACCAGAACTGGAGATGGATTGCCGCGGTCCGGCGTAATCGCGGTCGGACCGCGGCAGGAAAATATTGCAGATCCTGAGAGGTGATTTAGCCTCGGTCCTGGCGTAACCGCGGTAGGAGGCAAAAAATTGAGGGACTGAAGTGCAAAACGCGGAATTCTTAGCCCAAAACCCTATTTTAAACAATAGAACTCGCCCGGGCGGGCATGTAATGTTTTAGAGAGTACTTTGGCAAGGAAAACAAGTGTGAGAGATCACCCAAAATATTATTACTCTTATTCTTCTTTATTTTTCTTACAATTTATGATTATGGATCTTTTAGTAGTTTATTCCCCCATTGTTATGAGTAGCTCAAAACCTTAATCTAAGGTTTTAGTGGAAACCGTTGGGGATGGCTTGGTTGTTTTATTAATATAATTGGATTTGGTTGTTAATCTCTAGTTGTTCATCTATGTTTTGATTGTGGATTAGTTGAAAGGGCCCTCAATTATCCGTTCCTATTTATTATGTATCTACTTGAGAGAGAGTGTATATTTAGGTGATTATACGAACAACATCACTCCCGGAGTATAGACGAGAGTCATAACCGAGGGTTTAGGGGTTGGATTAGAGATAACGAAACCCCGGGTGCAATCTAAGTGAACTGTATTGTGAAATTAGCTAGCGTAGCTTGAGAGAGTGCGTCTAGTAGATTATCATAATTACTTGAGAAAGAATTATGATATCTTGAGAGTTCATGATTGTCAGAGACAACTAAATCGTAGTTATAAGACATATACAACCAAGGAAATTACCAACGGGGGAAACCATTACCTTAGACTTTATTTGTACTGTTTACACATCAAGTTTAGTTAATTTTTAGCTATTAACTAATTTCAGTCTTTAGTTGTTAGAAAATCAACCATTGTGAATCAGAAAGTTTGAGAAAACAGAATGTGTGAATTTAGTGAATCCGAAAGTAGTAATTGATAGGTTAATTCCCTGTGGTTCGACTCTGGGCAATAATACTCAGATTATATTTGCAACACCCACTTAGTCTTTTGTGAGACTCAGTTGAGCATGATCAAATATTGGCACTGTTGCCGGGGAATTAACGGTGTTATCAATTACAATTGAAAGAAATACAAAAATTCTAAGTGTAGTCCGTTTTCTCTATACCAATCTTTTCATTGAAATTCTAACATTTGAAATCTTGTGGAAAGCAGGTGTATGCCTAGAAATTCTTCGAGGACTGGAGAACTAACAAAAGTACTCTCAGACCCCAAGAAAATATTCACGGCATTGAATCGTGCTAACAAAGGACTTCAACAAACTCAACGAACACAGCAACTCAAATTTGACATGGGTGATGTGAACGACGCCAACGGAAACAACAAGAATGAGCAAGCTGACTTAGATGTCAGAGGAGTGGCACCTCTTGTGCCCGAGGCTGCACTTTATGACTGGGCATAGCCTACAACTGACAATTTGGCCAATGCCATAACTGTGCCTGCAATTCAAGCGGAGACATTCCAGATCACCAACCACATGCTGCATCTGCTGCAGAATAAGGGACTGTTCTCCGGGTCAAGCATTGAAGACCCACAGCAACACTTGAAAAATTTTCTGTCAATTTGCATGACTCAAAGGCAGCCTAAAGTGACCCATGAAGCTATCAAGCTGCTCCTATTCCCATTCTCAGTAACCGGGCAGCTCAGACTTGGTTAAATTCGCTCCCGATCAACTCTATTACCACTTGGGAGGAATTAGTCAAACAGTTCCTGAACAAGTTCTATCCGCCTAACAAGACTGCACAGCAGATTGATGACATATTTCAGTATAGGCAGCATTCCACTGAGTCCTTGCAAGAATCTTGGAAGAGATTTAAAGGGATGCTTGTGAAGTGTCCTCATCATAGCATTCCAGACCAGATGCTCGGCCAGAGATTCTACATGGGTCTAACTGACAACTTGAAAATAAATATGGATGCTTTAGCTGGAGGTGATTTCTTAAGCAAAACATTCACCGAGTGCAAAATTCACCTCGATAAGATGTCACAAAATGCAGGGTGGATGACTAGAGGTGCAACACTGGCACCCATAGTGCATTCAGTTCCACTTGATCCCAATAATTCGCAGGAAGAGAACATGGCCACACTCCTGACCTAGATGAGCTTACTGACAAAAAAGATTGATGAGATGGGTACAAAACAGGTGCATATCGTTGATACGACGAATGGAGGACTATGTACACCGTGTATTAATTAGTCTTATGTGTGTTCGTGGAGCGAAGAAGGTGAAAATCAAGGGGTCCGGGAAGATATGAATTAAGTCAACAACTATGGGGGTCAGAGACAAGGAGCACAACCGTGGAGACCGCAACAAAATCAGCAGTACATGCCTAATATGCAGCAGCCTGGGGGTATGCACCCTCAAAACCAATTAGTGCCAGTGCCTTATCAGAAACCACAGGGTTATCCGCAGCAAAATCAGCAGCAATTGGTTTATCAACCACCCCCTCAGCAGCAAGATAATAACATGGTGGAGATCAGGGGTATGCTTCAACAACTCATTGGGACAAATAATAAAGTGCAGGAAAAATTGGCAGTGCATGATTCAGCCATAAAGAATATTGAAACGCAGCTGGGTCAGTTGTCCATGGATTTGAACAACCGTGCTCCGAGAACTTTACCTGCAGACACAAACATAAACCCCAAGGAGCAAAACCCGAATCAGCTGATGGCAGTCAGTCTCAGGAATGGTAGAGATTTAGATAAAGAGCAGGAAATTGCACAAGCCAGCAAGAATACTACACCAGCTACTCCAGTTCAATTAGAGGTAGAAGAACCCACAGAACTTACTGAAGTGATGGTTGAGCAGAGTCAGGAGGAAAAAGGCCAAGAAAAGAAGACCGAGCAAGTTGCAGAACAGGTGGCACCTCTTGTGCCAAAAACTCCTAACAGAGAGAAGCCAGCAAGCAATGCTCAAAGGGTGATACCTGCACCCTTCCCTCAGAGACTAGTCAAGCAAAAGAAGGCAGACCAATACAAAAAGTTCATGAAGATGCTGCGTCAAATCCAGTTGAATAATGCTTTGATGGATGCCTTGAGGGAGATGCCCGGTTATGCCAAGATGATGAAAGATCTAATGTCACGAAAGTTTGATTTTCAGGATCTGTCCACCGTAACTCTGACACAGACCTACAACGCAGTGGTGGCAAAATCGATGGCCCAAAAGATGTCCAATCCAGGTAGCTTTACTATTCCATGCACCATTGGGAGTTATGCCTTTGCAAAGGCATTGTGTGATTTAGGAGCCAGCATAAATCTGATGCCACTGGCAGTGTACACCAAATTGGGCATCAACAGAGCCAGGCCAACTTCTATGTTGCTACAGCTGGCTGATCGCACTGTGAAAAGACCAACTGGTATTCTTGATGATATGCTTGTGCAAGTGGGGAAGTTCGTGTTCCCTACAGACTTTGTGATTCTTGATTGTCAGGTGGGTGAGGAGATACCCCTCATTTTGGGGAGACCATTTTTAGCCACTGGGAGAGCACTGATAGACTGTGATACTGGGGAACTTAAAATAAGATTGAACGATGAAGAAGTCATATTCAATGTTCAGCAATCAATGAGAAGACCCAGCGAACATGCGAATTGATCTCTAGTAGAGGCAGTGGATGTAATTCTACAAGAAGATGATAGGACCCTAACTGTGAGAGATCCATTGGAGGCATGCCTGACGAATTTAGAAGAAATGGATGGTGAGGGGTTAGCTGAATGGGTGATGGCATTGGAAGGCCAAGGGTTTTGGTCAAGGGAACCTTAGTTCGAGTCCCTTGAGTTGGAGAAAAGGGTCACTCCTCCAGCCAAGCCATCAATAGAGGAACCACCCAAGCTAGAGCTGAAGCCACTCCCAGATCACCTCAGGTATGCATTCTTAGGCCCTGATTCGACTTTACCTGTTATTATACCATCCGGTTTGCTAGATGTGCAGGTAGAAAAGCTCTTACAGGTACTGCAGGATAACAAGACTGCCATTGGTTGGACCATGGCAGACATAAAGGGTATCAGCCTAGCCTTCTGTATGCATAAGATTCTCCTGGAGGAGGGGCACAGACCTTACAGGGAACATCAGCGAAGGCTGAACCCTAACATGAAAGAGATTATAAATAAAGAGGTGATCAAATGGTTAGATGCGGGAATCATCTTCCCCATCTCTAATAGTAATTGGGTCAGCCTTGTCCAATGTGTTCCGAAAAAGGGGGAATGACTGTTGTGAAAAGTGACAACAATGAGTTGATCTCAACTCGTACAGTCACGGGGTGGCGAATCTGCATGGATTACCGGAAATTGTAGACTGCCACCCAAAATGACCATTTTCCCTTGCCCTTTATTGACCAAATATTGGACAGGCTGGCTGGAAGATCACACTTTTGTTTCTTGGATGGATATTCGGGGTATAATCAGATATCAATAGCCCCTGAAGATAGAGAAAAGACATCCTTCACCTGTCTGTATGGCATCTTTGTTCAGAGAATGCCCTTTGGGCTTTGCAACGCACCAACGACTTTTCAACGATGCATGCTAGCCATCTTCACAGATATGGTGGAGGATATTATGGAAGTCTTTATGGATGATTTCTCCATGGTCGGAGATTCATTCGAAGACTGTCTTCACAACTTAAGCAGAGTGCTCAAAAGATGTGTGGAGACAAACTTAGTGCTAAACTGGGAGAAGTGCCATTTTATGGTACAAGAGGGGATAGTCCTGGGACATAGGATCAAACCCATTAGGCAAACTCCTTGAAAAGGATCAGCCCTTTGTGTTTTCTAATGATTGCAGGTTAGCATTTGAGGAACTGAAGAAGAAGTTGATAACTGCACCCATCATTGTTGCTCCGAACTGGGAGCAACCATTTGAGCTCATGTGTGATGCCAGCGATTGCTATAGGAGCAGTCTTGGGGCAGCGAAAAGATAAGCTGATGCACCCGATTTACTATGCAAGCAGAACGCTAAGCGGAGCACAGCTCAACTACACAGTGACGGAGAAGGAGATGTTGGCAGTTGTGTTTGCTTTTGACAAATTCCGATCATATCTGATTGGTTCCAAGGTAATTGTGTATACTGACCATGCAGCTCTCAGGTACCTCATTGAGAAAAAGGAGTCTAAGCCGCGCCTGATTCATTGGGTGATGCTGTTGCAAGAATTCGAACTCGAAATTCGTGACCGTAAGGGCACTGTCACACCTCCTTTTTTACACACCTACCCCGAAGGATAAATGTATAAGGAAGTTTTTCCATTTAAAGTGACATTATTCGAAATGAGACTATTTTTTTTTAGAGTCGCCACTTGGGATAGGATTGGTTTTTGGTGTCCCAAGTCACCGGTTTAATTTAAATCCCAAATCGAGGAAAATTTCGACTCCCAATTGGAGTCTGCGAACCAGAAATTCTGTATAAGGAATTCTATTGACCCGAGGGAAGGTGTTAGGCACCCCCGGATCCCGTGGTTCTAGCACGGTCGCTTAAATTATTATAAATGGCTAAAAATATAATTTTTTACATGCTACAACCTATAGTGCAATTTTATAATTATTTACCGCTTTTTAATTATTTTTACGAAGGTGAACGTCATTTAAAAACATGTTTTCGGATCACGTCACATGAAATGCACCCGGATCCTCGACACATTCTTATTCGACGTTTTTGAATTTGGATTTGAGTTGCATGAAATGCACACTCGTATTTAAGGAGGTAAAATTATTAAAAGCGCACCTAAAAGTGACTAACGTATTGTTATCTTTTGGAAAGGCCGTGAAATTTGCTAAACGGACCGTCCCAAATCTCTAAGTATTTTAATTCAAGTATTATTTGAGGGCCTCGCAATATATGTCTTGTTCAGCGAGGCTCATCTTATTTTTTATTTTTAAGGTCAGTCTAAAGCAACTACAATTTCTACCACGTGTTGTCTCTAAAAGTACCTTAATTAATTGGCATTATGAAATGCGGGCTTCAAATTCAAGTCCGGAATCAAACAAAAGAGAAAACCCTCTTAATTTGAACCCACTACCTAACTCGAAAACCCGAATTCATAGTGCAATTTTATTTTATTAACATCAGACCTAATTCATACCAACGTTCAGGATTTTGGGCCTTCAAGAACCCACTATAAAAAAAAGTAGTAAACAGAGCTTCAGGAAACCGCACCATTGGGCCTGCCACTTGGTCTAATACTTGACTCTAATCTAAAACTTTGATCCAATTCAGGAAGGAGCTGGGATATGGGTTTGGTAATGGCATACATGAAACATGAAACTAGAAAACTGAAGGAAGGCATCATTTTATGTATTAACTGTAAGCACTAACCTTGTTTTCGTGGCACTATTCAACTACAAACCGATATAAACAATGATAAGGAGCCACGATTAAACTAGAGTAGTCATCAATAATGATAGGCTGCTAAATTCATGCAAATTTCCTGATTTAGGATCAACACGCCTATTCAAATTAACGCATGGAACTTCTGGGTCCTCTATTGATTATTAAAACTACAATGACATTGATTTTACTAATATTCTAATATAAGAGATGATGGTAAGGTCAAAATCCACAACAAGAGTTATAATGAACTATGAATTCATGATTTGGATCGTAACTAAAAAAACAGGCTCATATTTTGTATACACTATCGAAAACCTGGAAATGAGCTACTCATGATCCTATTACAATAGTCTAAATCTAACCTTCACATGCAGCATTCAGGTATTATGACAATAGACTACAACTAATTCCATATATCTAAACAATCTCAAAAACAGTCCAGTTCAGTCCAAATTAGACAGTCCAGGGTTTATGTACATACAATTCGACATTAAACTATATTGAATAATTACATCTAATATCTATGCAGCAACTAATGCATAACAGTCACGGCAGGCACGAATGGAGCAAATATGCGAGCAGTTTTCATTGCATTTCCACATCAAAGTTACACTGGATCAAGTTCAAACGTACCTGGAAATAGAACAAAATTGAAAGCACAGGAGTCAGCAGCAATAGAGATCAATCAACGGGATTAAACACAGCAACAAGGACAATTGCAGGTTCGATACAACTTCACAAAGCCCAGGAATGAGTTCGACAATCCAGGAAGAGTTTGACATCAGTCAAAAAACCAAGAAATCAACCATAAACGACTTGAATAAACCCAAATAAACTTGAAATTGAATCTAGCAACCCCAGAAAACGTTCAGCAATTAAGAGCACCCAAAATAACTTGAATAAACTCCAAAATGACTTGCAATTGAGTCCAGAACACTAGGAACTCAGATTAACCAGCTAAAACTTCAATGTAACAGTTATTTTTGGATTTTTTACTGTATTTTTGTTTGTTTTTGGATTTTTGCAAAAAATTAAGATCTAAAGAAGGTTTAGAACTAAATGACTTCAAATTTTAACCTCTTGGGATTTTGAAATTCAAACTTGAAATTTAGACTTGAAGAAAAGGATTTTTAGAGGGAAATTCAGAGCTGGAGAGTTTTCAGGAATTTTCAGAGGTCTCCAAACTTAGGGGAATTTTTCAGAGATCAAAAACTTGTGGGAATTTTCCAGGGGTTCTAAACTTGTTAAACAAGGTATGTTGATGCCTTTTTATAGGCAAAATTAGGGTGCAACTTCAGATTTTTATTTTTCTCTTTTAGTCCTTCATTATTTTCAGTTTAGTCCCTTTATTTTTGACTTGTACTACAAGTAACTACCATTTTTCTTGTGAATTTTAGTTTAAAACCCCTTCTAGAAAGTCCTAGGGGGTTCTATTTTGATTTTTCTACCCTTAGAATCCCTAAACTACCCTTGTATTAATTCTGAAATTACTATTTCTAATGAAACTACCATTTTCTATGCCTAAAATACCCTTCCACCAGTCTAAAATTTACAGACTAATGCCAACTGACCTCAATCCCTTTACCCTAGCTAAAATCTAACTAAAGTTAATCCTCATTTAATCTAAATCAGCTATAACCAAACAAACTAAACCTAAACTAATTAAGACCATTTACTAAACTAAAGGAAATTCTGGTTAATCAACACTAGACTGAACTAAATAAAGGCAAACTAATATCTAAGACCTAAATAGAAGCAAAATCAAACTAAGCATAGAACAATTACCAAGTATCAAATCCAGGATAAACAGAACAAATCCTAAAGAATTAAACTAAAATCAGATTTGAACTTAGCAAAAGTCAACAATGAGTTAAAATCTAAACAGACAAACAAACAGCCAGGAAGATATTCAAGCACCAAATCAGAACACGAGAAATCAGAACAAAATTAAATGAAAAATGAAAACTATCCTGGAAATTAAACACTATGAATACAGAATTGATTTAAACGAGTAATAAAAATTATACCTAGACTAACAGAAATGAACATGATCAACTAAAATTAGCACAGAAAAATGAATGAAACAAGATCGGCTAACAATCAAGAGCACTAATTAAACTAATCAAAACCTGAAACTCATGAGATGTAAATAAAAATTGAAAAGAAAACTTACTGATAAAGCAAACTCTGGCCAGCCATTAACGTCTGAATCTTCCAAGATTCCTAACACGTAACATCCCTAATCGTGTGCTTTCAAAAAAAAATATATGATTAGGGATATTACGGTCCGAAATCACAAAGATTTTGAATAAGGGTTCTTGGCAGGAAAATTTTGATTTGATATTTGAGCAGTGCTGTTTACATTTAAGCCAAGCGGCTATGTGGGTTGTATAGAGGATGGTGTGACGATCTTACGGTGTAAATTTGGGGTCATTTAGCATAAGAGACGTCATGGCCGGAAAATCTTCCATCGATTATTCGACGGAATCTGGGTGTGTTTGAGGGAAACTGTTGGCATATTTGGAAAGAGGAGACAGAGAAGAACAAAAGGTGTTAATTTGGGGTAGTTTGGAGATGGTGTCGTTCGCCGGCGGTAGGGTTCCGGCGGTTAGGTTTTTGCATATTTGAAATGATTGGGTAGGATTTGAAGGGAGAGGGGTTTGGATTTGGAAAGGGGAAGAGAAGAGGAGACTATGGTAAAATTTTGGGAGTGATTGGAGGTTGGCCGCCGGCGGCGGCGATAGGGCGGAGGGCGGCGGAGACGATGGGGTGTTACAGGTGAAGTGTACGAGGAAGGGAATTGTGTCTTTAGGTTTTTTAGACAGTTTCAATTAATATTGATACTAAACCTTGACCGTTGGATTGGAGTGATGGACGGCCTGGATTGATCGACGCCAAAACGACGTCGTTTTGTCTAAGGGGGATCAGTAGGGGCCGTTGGATGATAGGCGATGGACGGGTGAGATCAAACGACGTCAAAACGACGTCGTTTTGTATATAAGGGGCTGGACCGGGTAACTTTAATTGGGGTGGGCAAAAATGGAACGAAATTTGGGCAATTTTTGGGCTTAAAACCAGAATTGGCCCAATTTACATAGCCTCCCTTTTTTATTTTATTTGCTTCCTTTCATTTTTTCATTTTATATTTTTATATTTTTATTTTCTGATTATTTTTATAAAAATGCTAAAATAAACTCACAATCAAATTAACACTAAAAATTAGATTTCCTAATTAATTTCTAATTAAGAAAATGCAAACTAATACCAATTTGAACTAAAAATGCAAAATAGACCCTTTTTGTTATTTTTTTTATATTTTGTTTGAAAAAAAATTAATACTAATTAATACTAAATGTAAAATTAATTCCTAAATGCAAATGTATTATCTATTTTTGTATTTTTCTATGATTTAAAAATGCACAGATAAAATGCAATAATTACCAGAAATTGCCACAAAATTTACAACAAACTGTAAAATAATAAAGAACTCATTTTGTTTAGAATTTTTGGGAATGATTCATATATAGGGCAAAAATCACATGCTCACAGGCACATAAAATCAAGTCGCTGATAATCTATCACGGCTTGAAGGAGATGAAAAATCAATCGAGGTCGAAGAGATTCTGGAAACCTTTCCAGACGAGCAGCTGCTCGCAGCCAGTCTTGAGGATGCACCATAGTATGCAGATTTTGCAATTGTTCCCTATGACCTTTCACCTGTCCAAAAGACAAGGTTCTTTCGTGATTGCCACATGTATTATTGGGATGAACCTCATTTGTTTCGAATATGTGTTGATAACATTATCCGGAGGTGTGTCCCCGAGAGAGAACAATCTTCAATTTTGCAGGCTTGTCATGCATCAGCATATGGAGGACAATTTAGAGGGGTCAGAACAGCTGCAAAAGTGCTAGAGGCCGGAATCTTTTGGCCAACTATGTTTAGAGATGCACACCTCTGGGTAAAGGGCTGCAATGAATGCCAGAGGACGGGAAACATTTCCCGTCGCCATGTGATGCCAATGAAACCAATTCAAGAAGTAGAGGTGTTTGATGTTTGGGGGATTGACTTCATGGGTCCCTTCGTCGGCTCATTTGGCAATAAGTACATACTTGTTGCGGTGGATTACGTGTCTAAATGGGTGGAAGCTGCAACCTTGCCCACCAATAATGCAAGAGTGGTGGTCGGATTTCTGAAAAAGAACATATTCTCCCGGTTTGGGACACCAAGAGCGATCATCAGTGACGGAGGCACTCACTTATGCAATAGAGCCTTCGAGAAATCTCCTTACCATCCACAGACCAGTGGGCAAGTTGAAGTGTCCAATAGGAAGATAAAGAGTGTACTAACGAAGATTGTGAATGCCACCCGAACTGATTGGGAAAAAAAGCTTGATGATGCACTTTGGGCCTATAGAACTGCGTTTAAAACACCAATAGGTATGTCACCATACAAGTTGGTATTTTGGAAGGCCTGTCACCTGTCTGTGGAGCTAGAACATCGAGCTTGGTGGGCACTGAAGCAATTGAACATGGATCCTGAAGCAGCTGGACAAAATCGACTGACGGAGTTGCATGAGCTGGAGGAATTTAGATATCAAGCCTTTGAAAGCACGAGGCTCTACAAGGAACGAATGAAGAAAATGCATGACAAGCACATCGTGGACAAAGATTTTAAACCCGATGACATGGTACTATTGTATAATTCACGTTGAGATTGTTTCCGGGTAAGTTAAAGTCCCGATGGTCTGGGCCATTTAGAGTGGTGCAAATGTTTGCAAGTGGAGCTGTTAAGATTGAGTCAGAAGATGGGACAAAAAAATTCTCCGTAAATGGACAAAGGTTGAAATATTACCTTGGAATAGCTGCAGAAAAATGGGATACAATGGTGACCAATTTAAAAGAACCCCAATACGAGAATGAGGAGTAAGAGCTCCACTACTTGCGTCGTGCTGCGACATTAAATCAGGCGCTGCGTGGAAGGCAACCCATGAATTTGTTGTAAGTGTAATGCATAGGAACATGCCCATACCGCGGTCCCAGCATAACCGCGGTCCCAGCATAACCGCGGTCCAGGACCCTCTCTGAAAATGGTCTACCGCGGTCCCAGCGTAACCGCGGTAAGACCGCGGTCAAACACCCTCTCTGAAAGTGGTCCACCGCGGTCCCAGAGTAACCGCGGTCAAACACCCCCTATGAAACCTACACTCCCCCCCAATCGTAC